>JAVCKV010345317.1:0-13569 GCA_032274145.1 Herpochondria borealis
GGGATTAGGAATATTTATTGATCAATTCTTCGCAACTACTGGAGTGGTTTCATTTCCAGTTAATTTATTAGAATTTATCATTAAATGCTTCAAATTTACTAGGCCTACAAGTGAAATTGGTATAGTTCCAGAAAGTTGATTATCAAAAAGTCTCAAATCTGTTAACGAAATCAAGTTACCAATAGTGGTAGGAATAGAACCTGTAAGATCATTACTAATAATTTGTAACGTTTCTAAATTTGATAGATTACCAATTTCAGATGGGATACTACCTGATAATTGATTGCGTGTTAAAACAATACTTTTAAGATTAATCAGATCTCCGAAAGATGCCGGAAGTATTCCATTTAGTCTATTATTAGAAAGACTTAACCCAGTAAACTTTCTATCATCCACATTAACACCATACCAATTACAAACTGGAGCATCTGTCAACCAATTCGTATTATTTGTCCAATTAGCACCATCCGTACTATTATACAAATCTATTAATGCCTGTTTTTCTGACTCAGAAACTCCGCACGTATCTACAACAGGCGTTACTGTTAGCGTAATTGGGTTACGCTCTAAAGTAAGATCTGTTACTATGCTATTGGTAGCTGTAAAATGATATACTCCTGCATCAGTAGCTGAAGCATTACTAAGCACAAGATCTTTATTAGTTGCTCCTGTAATGGCAACGACATCTTTATACCATTGGTAACTGTTATTTGTACTTGTTAATCCAATACTTGATAAAGTTATAGTTCCATTTGCTGCTACAGTTACTGTTTCTGTTTCGTCTACTTTGGCTTGGGGAACATAGTTATAAACTCTTAGCTTATTTTTTAACACATTAAACTCTTCCGTAAGGTGAGAAAAAACAAATTTGTTATCTTGAATTCTGAAATCGATAAAACCTGTCAATTGATCCAGACCTGAAGGAATAACCCCTACTAACTGATTATCTGATAAATACAAAGTTTGCAGATTTGATAGTCCACTAAATGAAGATGGGATAGATCCTACTAATTTATTCGTCTGTAAATAGATTGTTTTCAAACCTGTTAACTGACCTATTTCCATAGGAATACTTCCAGACAATTGATTCTCATTAAGTCGTAAATCGATTAAACCAGATAATTGACCTAGCTGTGCTGGAATAGATCCAGTTAATTCATTAGCTGATAAATATAAATTTTGTAAACTTGATAATCCACCAAGAGAAGAAGGTATAGCACCTGATAACTTATTAGTATATAGATACATGATTTTCAAACTTGCCAGGTTACCTAACTCAGAAGGAATACTTCCTGAAAGTTGATTTTGATGAAGTCTCAGATCAGTTAAACTTGTCAATTGACCTAATTCAGTAGGTATAGAGCCAGTTAATTCATTAGCTGCTAAAAACAAAAACTCTAAACTTGACAAATTCCCAATTGAAGAAGGAATAGAACCTATAAGTTTGTTAGTAAATAAATACATTTTTTTCAAACTTGTCATTTGACCAAGTTCAAAAGGAATATTGCCAGAAAGTTGATTCTGATGAAGATATAAGTTTTCTAAATTCGATAATTGACCTAAACTTTTTGGTATTTCCCCAGTAAGTTGATTTATCGCAAGATTTAAATCTTTAAGATTTTGTAAATTACCCAACTCAGTAGGGATAGATCCTGTTAATTTATTAAAATTAAGATCGATTTTTGTTAATTTTGATAGACTACCAATTACTGAAGGAATTTCTTCAGACAAGGCATTTCTAAATAAAATAAGAAGTTCTAAATTTGTTAGATTCCCTATAGATACAGGTATAGTTCCGGATAGTTTATTTGCAAATAATGAAAGGTTTACTAGGTTTGATAAATTACCCAAAGATGATGGTATGTTTCCTGTAAACCCATTAGAACCTAGATTCAATACTTTAAGAGCAGTCATACTACCTATTGACGGTGGAATATCTCCTGAAACTGCATTACGTTCCAATGTAAAAGTTTCAACATTTACAAGATTACCGAACACATCCGGAAGTGGACCTCTAATCCTATTGACTACAATAACAATCTTCTGGAGATGAATCAGATCTCCGAAAGATGCTGGAATTACTCCATCTAATCCATTATTAGAAAAGCTCAATCTAATTACTTTGCCATTCTCTACAGTAATTCCAAACCAATCACAAACTGGCGCATCAGTTAACCAATTTGTATTATTTGTCCAATTAGCTCCATCAGTACTATTATATAAATCAATCAGTGCTTCCTTTTCTGAAGCAGAAATGCCACACGTATCCACAGCTGGTGTAACTGTTAACGTAATTGGATTACGCTCTAATGTAAGACCAGTTACAATACTATTGGTAGCTGTAAAATGATATACACCTGCATCTGTATCAGATGCAGTATTAAGCACAAGATCTTTATTAGTTGCTCCTGATATTGCTACTCCATCTTTATACCACTGGTAAGTATTATTTGTACTTGTTAAAGCAGTACTTGATAAAGTTATAGTTTCATTTGCTGCTACAGATACTGTTTCTGTTTCGTCTACCTTGTTTTGTGGGAAATACAGAAAATTAGAACTTAATGGAAACTTAGTTTTATAAATATCAAATTCATTCTCAAAGTCAGAATAAACAAAATTATTTCTAGTAAAACGTAATGTCTTCAATTTGGACAATTGGGTTAATCCAGAAGGTATTTTACCAGAAAAATTATTAGAATCGAACTCTAAATTCTGTAAATTAATTAATTGGTCAAATTCATTTGGTATTGCTCCAGACAATTGATTAAATCCAAAATATAACTTTTGCAAATTACTTAATTGACCAATTTCCTTAGGCATAGCACCTGTTAATTGATTCCCTCCAATAAATAATCTCTTTAAACCAGACAAAGAACCTAATTCTACCGGAACACCACCAGATAACTTATTATTCGTCAAATAGAGCATTTGTAATTTTACCAATTGACCTAGCTCCGATGGAATAGTTCCAGAAAGCTTATTATTTTGTAATGAGAGTGCACTAAGCTTCGTAAGTTGACCAATACTATTTGGTATAGTACCTGACAACTTATTATTCTGTAACCTTATAAATCTCAAATGTAACAACTGACCTATACTATTAGGTATAGCTCCTTTCAATTTGTTTCCAGTAAGAATAAGTTTAGTTACTTTACCATTTGCTACTGTTACTCCAAACCAATCACATACCGGTTCATCTGTCAACCAATTGGTGTTTTTAGACCATTTAGCACCATTTGTACTGTTATAAAAATCTATTAATGCTTCTTTTTGAGCTTCAGAAACACCACAAATATCTACCGCCGCCTCAACACTTACTGTAATCGGATTACGTTCTAAAGTAAGATTAGTTACAATACTATTAGTAGCAATAAAGTAATATACTCCTGCATCGTCATCATTTGCTGTATCTATAACATAATCTTTATTCGTAGCTCCTGCAATTGCAACTCCATCCTTAAACCATTGGTAATAATTATTTCCGCTAGTTAATGCTGTACTTGACAAAGTAATAGATTCGTTTTGAGTAACAGATAATGTTTCTACTTCATCTACTTTATATTGAGTGAAACCTAGAAAATCAGAACTTGATCCAAACCTTGATTTATAAATATCAAATTCATTTTCAAAGTCAGCGTACACAAAATTATTTCTAGTAAAACTAAAAGTATTTAATTTTAATAACCTCACCAATCGGGGAGGGATTTTACCAGAAAAATTATTGTCATCTAGATTTAAATATTCTAATGTTCTTAGCGCAGTATATATAGCAGGGATACTTCCTGAAAGCTTATTACTCTCTACTCCAATACGTTTTAATTGAGGTAATCTTCCTAACGTAGGTGGTAAACTTCCGGTTAGTTGATTACCCCCTAACTGCAAGTTTTCAAGTTTTACTAACCTACCTAATCCTGCAGGTATACTGCCCGTAATTTTATTGTTAGCCAAATCCAGCTGAACAATTTTATTTAACCTTCCTAATCCTGAAGGAATCGAGCCAGTTAACTGATTCCCATCCAACACTAACTGTATAATTTTTTTTAAATTAATAATAGACGTCGGTAAAACTCCCTCCAAGTTGTTATTAGAAAGAACTATCTCAATTGTTTTTTTATTTTTCACTCTAATACCAAACCAATCAGTAACCGACGAGTTTGGGTCATTTATTAACCAAGGTTGATTCCCTTCTATTGTGTTTTTCCAACTATCCCCATTTGTGGCGTTATAAAAATCTATCAATGCCTGTCTCTCTAAAGAAGAAACTTGAGCATAAGTAGAAAAACAAAAAATTAAAATAACCCCTAATGAATAAAATATTTTTTTAACCATAATAATAACTACATTAAAAAGAATGTTTAATAATATGTGTCAAAGCAGTGAAAATGTTACCACTAACTTATTCGATTTTTTTTTAGATTTTACAAATTCATTCATAAAACCATAACAACTAATTATTTGAGGTGGCAAAATTACATCTTTTTCCCCTTCCTGCATATTAAAAAATGGTTTTTTATTAATCAAAGTACGTTATAACCGTATTTCAATACGTAGGTAATTGATTATTAAATATTTTAAAACTATTTGGATTGGTTATTTTTTATTTAACAAATGAATAATTGAATCATATCTAACTAAAAAACAAACAGATAACTAACCTCATAAAATCATAACACCATAAATTTGTCAAAATTCAACATAAATTAGTGACGATAAAACGCGCAATAAAAATATTACTTAAACAATACGCTATTTACATCAATATAACCCGAAATATCTTCACACTCTATAGTTCCAATGATATCACCCATAATAATCTATTTGGTGATTATCTCCATTCTACCATAACCAATATATGGCTTTATTCTTACAAACAAAAACCTAACAGATTCAACTCACCTACTTTTTTTTGTATTTAATCATTTATCTATATACTTAATAACAAAAGATATAAATTATAGTAATCAAAATATATAATTTGCAACGAGCTATAATTCCTCTTTTATTAAAACCGCAGTTTGCGATATTAAAATAATAACCAATACTCTTTAGCTAAAACATCATTAACAAGAACAAAACATTGATAAAGCTGAATTACGATCACAAAATAAATGTCTTCGAAGTATTTTATGAAATAAAAATCTATTAAAGAACAAAAAAAATTGAAGCGATTTTTAATGATTATTCTCAATCTTTAAGAAACATCGTATATTACAAGTTTGGTAATATTGTTCTTGCCGAGCATATTGTTCAAGATGTATTTATCAAACTATGACAGAACAGAACTAATCTAAAGTTTTTTTTTTAAGCAAGATCATTCTTATTTACTGTTGCAAACAATAATTTTGTGTAAATCGCACATTAGAAAACACAAAAAATTGGTGCATTTCTAATTCAAAATAAATTAATTGCATTTATTATCAATGTATTCCAATTATATAATTATGAGATTGAACTTTAAACTGAATCACTATGGACTTAAAGTCCATAGGTTCATGCTGGTGACTTAAAGTCACCTCTTTGGTCATTTCTCAATTATAAAATTCGTTGAATTCCCCTAGATAGTCCTCGTTTGTTTGTCTAGTGATCGATTGTATCGAGTGCCGTCAAATATTGGTAGATAAGAGTAAGAGATAGCAAAGAACCAGTTACATTGCTATAACTAGTTCTTAAGGATGAAAATGTTAACTTAGAACTAGTGCTAATTACCAATCCTAAGTTAATACGAGCCATACAGACTCGATCTTTTTATTTCTATTTTGATTTTTTGGTATACATCTTATGGATAATGGTCCACTTCCCTCCCATTTTGAGTAGCATAAAATAATCGATGTACACAACTGGTCTATTAGTATATGATATCTCAGCTTTGGCCATCGCAGCATTATTTTCGATATCAATAGATAGTATTTTACCTAAACGATTACTTGGCTTTTTACCTTCAAAACCTGCGATATAATCTGATCCTTTCCAAACCTTAAGATTGTCTTTGGCACCCACAGAATATAAATTAAGATCGGCATGAAAAGCCTTACGAATTTGATCTGGATTTGCTTTGGAAGTACCCTCTAGATAATTATTCAGTGTTTCTGTAATCAAATCAGTATCTGATTGTGCATTAGATACCAAAACGGTACTTAAAAATAATAGTAAGAGATAGCATTTTTTCATGGTTTCTTGTTTTATAATAATTAATTAGGTGTGTAACAAAATTATTATAAAACAAAGAAAAAGCGTGATGTATAGGCGCTAAAAGTATACAGATTTATAATTATGAAGTAAAAAAACCTACTTATAGAGACTTTTTGTATTGTGCAGGTGTGCTTCCGTTTACTTTTTTGAAAGCTGCATAGAAAGTAGAATTAGACCTAAACCCGCATTCATTACCAATCGCCTCTAGTGTTAATAAATCATTAGAACGCAACATTTTTTTGGCGGATTCTATTCTATAGTTATTAATATAATTAGAAAAACCTACCCCAAGGTTTTCATTAAAATATTGTGATAATTCATGAGTACTCAGTTCCAATTGTCGAGCAACCTCAGATATTTTTAAATTAGGGTTGCGATGTATTTCTTGTACTTCAAAAAGAGGTTTTAAAGCATTTGAAATATGAGCGACCCTAGCATCTTCAATTTTTTTATTCGCATATTTTATGGGTGGCGATGAAAGAAAGGATAAGTTGTCTTTTCTACGCTGAAAAAACCATATCATTAAAGTAATATAAAATGTAAACGAAAATGATAAAGCCCCAACAATATAAGATGTATATCTAACCGTATTGTATGCCAACCAAATTATAAATACTCCAATAACAATGTTGATCAACCAGTAATCTAAATTACTAAGCTTCTCTTTTTTTGTAAATAATTTGGCAAACGAAAATCGAACTTGATAGATGGCTGCAAACACATAAATAGTCCATTGCGAGATTAATAGTATGCCCAATACACCGCTATGCCTTAATTGCCATAAACGCCAATACTCATTATAAGGATATAAAATTCCTGTTATGATCATAAGTATTATAACTGGTACTATATGAAGTAACCAGATCCAATGCTGTAAACTACTTGGCTTAGTCGCTATACGTGTATATAAATATGCAAAAGGCCCTATCAGAAAACAAGCAGTCAAGCCTATCTGAATAAATGTAGATGATGTCTCTGGGTAAAACGTAAGAAATACAGATTTTGTAACGCGTACACTAATCACAAACAATAAAGCAGCAAGAAAATACGTCGTCTTATTTTTGTTTTTAATAAAGAAAGCAAAGTATAGACTTAAGAAAAGGCCATTAAATGCACCTAATGCGCTAAAAAAGAATAATAATTGATTTTCAAAACCCAAGGTGTCGCTTTTTTACATTTCAAATATATAAAACTATTTATGGCTTAATAGTAACAATGAAATTATTATTGCCCTACTAAATCAATAAACAAAGGTACTAAAGCTTAATACTTAAAAAAAAATACCACACAGTTATACTGCTAGCAAAATATAGATTAAACAGTTATTTTAGAATTAATTTTCCTGAAATTTGTTGCTCAACATCAGATACTAATCGGTAGATGTATATTCCAGAATCTATTCTTCCATAATCCATAATGATTCTATTAAAACCTCTCTTTAGGTTATGACTTGACATCATTACTTGGGATCCATAACTATTATAAAGAGCTAATTTATAATCTCCGGCCATAGATAAAACAAAATCAAAAGTAACAACTCCATCTGTTGGATTTGGGTACACTTTTACTTTGTTGGTTGCAAATAAGCTTTCATTATCAAATTCTACTTTTATTTCTTTATCATATTCATTCTCTTTATTAACAGCTAATTTTGGTTCTATATAATAAAGTTTATTTGATCGTTTTTCACTAATACAAATAGGATAATTTGATCGTTGTCTTTTGGTAACCAATGCTAATGAGTAGTCATCACCCTCGGGAGCAATAACAGAAAAATTCCTTTTATTTACAGGTGAACTAGGAACAATAGCCATAGAACTTTGTACATCTGTTATACTGTTTTGTGTTTCAGAATTAATGAAAACCCCTCCAACTTCCATTTTATCAGGAGATGTCAAATTAAGTTTAGATACATTACACCTAAATAAATCTATGTTTTCGTCAGAGAGAATTCTTTGTACATCTATATCATCATATTCCCAAAAACTCATGAATGAAGAACTTGATGGTTTTTCATCTTCATCAAAGTCTGCATTATCTTCATCCGTAAAAATTCCGAAAAAACCTAAAGCTAATGAAACATCTATTTTAGAAAATGCTTCAGCATTAATAATAGAAAAGAAAGTTCTGGATGTATGCGAAGTTAGGTCTTGAGGGAAATATTCAGAAATATTAGGTGGTCCGTCTTCATCAGCTATAAAAAGCACGACATTTAGCTTTGTAATCGCGTTTAGACTGATTAATGATTGTGATAACTCATCTTGGTCTATATAATTGACTCCATTTTCATCAAAACTATTTACATCATTACTAATAAAATAATCCATCAAACCAGCATGATTTGAAATTTCATCCAAAATTTGATACGTACCATCAAATGAAAAGCGTATATACCCATTATTCCTATGTTTAGGTTCTTCATATTTATGAAGTTTGGTATATGATACCTCCAGTTTAAGATCATCAATTCCAGAATTACTCAAAATATCCTCAATAATACTAATCTGATTTTTTGCCTTTTGCTCAATACTTTGAAAACCAATAGCACTTTCGGCTTTACTGGTATATAGAACGCCAATTTTAATTATTTTTTGGCTATAAATGTTTGACATACTCACTACTGTTAGTATTGCCATTAAAAGGAATTGCCACGAAATGTTATTTACTTTTTTTATCATAATATATTATTTAATGGCTTGGACATATAATTGAAGCGCTTGTACTATCATTTCCCCTATTTATGCTAAATGTTTTTTTCATATCATCATCTTGATCTGCATTTACTTCAATTTTGTAATAAGACTGGGTCGTGTTTAGAACGTGAAAATTTACGTTTTCTAATTCATTATTAGGCAGTATATAATTAGTTCTCCAGTCTGTTAGTTCTGATAACCGATCCAATCTTTTACTATGGTATGTTTTATTATCCTCGAGATACGTGAAATATATGTTTGTTACTCCTGCAGTATGGTATAGAGCTTCTACAGCTTGTGGATTTGGATGTCCATGATTTCCTTTAGCGTTATTAGAGATTAAACCATATTTAGTATCAAACCATATATTGCTTGTCATACCACCGTGATGTGGTATTAAAGAGACACAAGCATGCGCGTACTTTCCTTTGCCATTATAAGTATTAATCTGTTCTCCTAGTTTATGTAGCCATAAATTTGGATACGCTATATAAAACCTATTGGTATACATATCCAAGGCTTTATTCTTTTTCCTTTTGCCTGTTATGTCCTTAATTTCTGTTAAAGATAATGGAGTCGGAACTGGCAATCCAGGTTTGTGCATGGCTGCCAAATTTAATCTACTAATTCCTTCATTGGCTTCTGCTTTTTTTGGCAGATCTCTTGCTAGTTGTACTCCACTGCTTGCTGTGTCCCAATTTGCAGGTATTTTGACAGTCGTGTTAGTTATAGTAGGTCTATAATATTCACTAGTACGTGCAATTTTATCACCGCTTCCGGCAGCTTGCATATCTCCCTGAATAAGGAACGTAAAATCACCCCAAACAATAAGTATGACTCCAGATCTATTATTCTTATCTTTAACCTTTATATTACGTACAGCACCATCTTTCAGCACACTATTTATTGCCAAAGTAACTAACTTTATATTTTTCGTAGATTCAAGATCTAAATCCGTATCTATTGTCCAGTCATTAAACGCTAGAGTTTTAGCATCCTCATAAGTATCAATAAAATTTGATTTAAATTTTTCAGGCACTTCATTATCCGTGTCATCTTTTACTCCATAAAGTTGTAATTGATTCTCAGTTTCTGTTGGATTGTTTGGCACAATACTGTGCGGGAATGTATTACCTTTTTTACATCGTAGATTTAACAATCCTCCGCTAGAATTAAATCCACCATAATGATCATCATGATAATGGGTTATAAAAGCATTGTTAAGAATAGAATCTGATTTATGTTTAATTACCTCTGCAATTAATGTTCCATCCGCCACAGTTTTTCCTGCATCAATTAATGTCGAACTAATAACTGTATCATACCGCTTATTTTTTACAACTACTAATGTTGCATTACCCTCAGATACCTTAATCTGATATATTTCTAGTTTTAAATCTTCTTCTTTTAAAATATACCTACCTATCATAGTCATTTCTGATAATGAAACATTCTTCTGATCATCACCATTTACTTTTGTTATAAGGACTCTGTAATATTGGTAAGCTTTATTATTATCTAAATAAAACTTTTTTAATTGACTATGAGTAGTAAACTTAATCTCATCATTGGATGTGTAGATATTATCCCAAGTAATAGTATCATTACTTGCAGCGACTTTAAAAACTTTTATATCCCTTTTTCTATTCTTTACATCGGAAGAGCTAACTACATATAATGAGTCTATAATTTTTGCTTCACTATACCTGTATTCTATCCACTCTGAGTTCTTCTCATTTATAGTATCCTTGCGTTTACTTGTCCATCTTGTTTCTATATTATTATCAACTAGATTTGCTGTGTTACTATTTTCATTAACACTTTTAACACTTATACTGTCCGGCACGTATGTCAAAAACTTATGTTGTGCAGATACATTCTGGCATAGCAGGACTACGCTACTCAAAAAATAAATTAAGTTTTTCATAAATAAATCTTTATTACTTAGTTATTTAATTCTTCTGTAAAGAAGCTTCTAATTTATTTATACGCTTGTTTTGATCAATTGCATATAATGTCAATTCTTCAATTTTTCTAAGTAGTATAGCGTTTATTTCTGCGAGATCTAATCCTTCTTCTTTTACTTCTTTTTCGGAAGGTACATTTGGTAAGTGACTTTCTTTTTTAATAAAAGTTTCGACAGCTTCAAGTGGCTGGAGTTCATAATCGGATTTGAATACATAATCAGGCCACTGAAAAGTTTCAAAATTAGATGCTACTGCTATCCTTTGTGCAATAAAATCCCCTTCAACAACCATTTCATATCCTGATCCATCTCCATTTATTTTATCATTCCATTCGGTTTTCCACTCCGGACTATTTCCTGGTGCAACCAGTAATTTTGGAGTATTTATTACTTGTGATACTCTCAACTCTCCTTCAATTGCCGCATTCTTTTTTGCCACTAATCTGTCATTAACAGTTAACACTCCATTGGCGGTAATGTTTTTTGCCACTAATCTGTCATTAACAGTTAACTCTCCATTAGCGGTAATATTTCTTAAGGTAGCATTTTTACCCTTTTTTACACAATCATTACATTTTGCATTTCTAGGTACTACTTTACCTGCTGCATCTATTACAGTACCAGCAAATTCACTTGCCAAATCGGTAGCTTGACCTCCTAATTTATCCCATGCTTCACTAACTCCTATGGCTGCTAATGCTGATAATGTAAATGCTTGAAATACTTGTTGTGATGTTTTATCTGCATACCCATCAAAATTTATTACTTTATTCTGTATTTTCAGATTTTGAAAATCACCAAACTGTCCCGTAACATTACCAGCTACTTTTAGATTAAAGTCTCCTCCTTCTATTTCAGAATTTCCAATACTTACATTTCCTAAATCATAAAATAAATCACTTGTAGTATTGGGTGTTTTGTTCCATGTACTAGTTATTGACTCACCGTTAATAAGTATGCCAGAGGCGTTTATACTTCCTTTAACATCCAAATCATAATTAGGGTTAGGTATTTTATTGATTCCAACGTTTTTATACAGCGTTGTTCTATCAGGTGCAAAACTAACATTAGCTTCTTCTCCATTACCTGAAAATATAACGATTCTATTGGCTGGATCTTTTAGAGATGATGCTATCCCTCCATCTGGTAAAATAGTCTTTCCTATTACTAAATTCTCAAACTTTCCACTTGGTGCGTATATTGCTTCATCTACAGATATAACTCCATCTACGTAAACATCTTGTCTAAATCGAGAATCACTAGTTACATCTATAGCATTTGCCAATAACTTTGTGGTCTTTAGATTACCATTAACTTCTAGTTTTTCTGTAGGTGCTGTAGTCATGCCAACACCTATATTTCCATTTTTTTCTATAGAAAAATGAGTTTGCCAATCAATACGTTCACCAGCACTTTTTCCTAAACCATCTGCAAACTTAAACTCAAACCAACGATTACTATTAACACCACCATTCCAATTCATGAAAGATGCATTTTCATTACCGACTAGAAAGGTTTCGTTTGTACCAGAAGTAGCATTCCACTTATGTTGAACTCTTCCATTACCATCTTGCACACCTATCAAATATTGAGAAGTCGGCCCCGGTATGATAATATTTCCTCTTCCAGTGGTTGGAGTTGAATAAATTCCATAATTACGTGTCCCAGATAGGATCAAATCTCCCTCTGTATGAACTGATCCATTAACATCCAATGTATGCGTAGGGTTATCATTTCCTATTCCTACTCTATTATCATTCCCTTCAGGAAAAATAAAACCTATATCACCATCGCGTAAGAGCTGCCATGGAGAATTAGAATTTTCATTAATTAGTTTACCATTTATATATAATTCGGATGTATTTAAGGCTCCCTCTACTGTTAAATCCTTTTTTACTGTAACAGTTTTGTCAAAACTGCTTTCTGAATTAAAATTAGTAGTACCAGAAACATATAGTCCGTTAGTCGCTATGATACTACCTTGTGCCACTAGTTCCCCTTTAATCAATGCATTCCTACCTACAATTATATTAGCACTTGAAGTAAGGTTTCCATCAACTTGTATGCCTTTTGATCTGAATACCCCATTAACATCTAATGTAAACTGTGGATAAGCAGTACCAATTCCAACTTTTTTATTTTCACTTCCAGGAAAAACGTAACCAATATTTCCATTAGCTAGCTCTGTCCATAAAGTATTAACTCTTGACTCAATTTGAAGTAAATCATCCAAATAATCTGTACCTCGTGGACATCCACGACATTCACCACCAGTTTGAGCATTTATTTGATTTATAGAACTAATTATAAGAATTAATATAAAATAAAAATTGTTTATAAATTTGTAATTTTTGTAGGTCTTCGTACTTGAGTGTACTAGCTTAAATTTTAACATAATTTTGGACTTTATTTTTTTAAATAACTTGGTAAGTTGATGCCTATAAAGGCTAGTTGATATATATACTTTATGATAGTTCACAGTTATCCTCTTCACATCAGAAAATTCAGTACTAGTGTTAAGGAAAAATGATGAGGTTTAGGGTACTTTAGAAAACTAACCTACTTTAGTGACGAATAACTAATAGTTAGTTATTTCGAATATTTATTAAAGTTGCATTAGTATCGGTATCATTACTCTTATTGGGCAGTGATACAAGAAGTAGAAAATAATATAATTCGTATAGTGATAATAGCTTTCATAGATTGGGGGTTAATGAGTTA
>JAVCKV010345539.1:0-13566 GCA_032274145.1 Herpochondria borealis
CTGTCTTTTAAGCGTTTATTTGGTGGCGGAGCCATCAGATTGTGAAAATTTATGGCACATAAACTTTGCGTTAGGCTCATAACCTGAAAGGCGATCTAGAAAGTGGTTACTGTAGTACTGTACTATTCCCAGCTACTACAAAAGCGTACTGTAAACTTCAGAATTCTGGGGCACATCAAAAATTCAGAACCATGTCTCTGCACATCATCACGCCATCAACTACTCTACTTGTCTTCATAACATTGATCATCACAACATCAACGACATTAGGATTCATGATGAAGGAGCTACCCATCATCCTTCCAGACGAATCCCGCGCAGAGATCCCAGGAGATGTGGTAGGTCTATTGATGGACTCCAGCTGTTGCTTTACATTCTCACGGAAATTTCAATCCCTCATGTTGCACGTTTGACCCCTACCTGCATATAGATTTACCCTTCAGAATACGAGGGTCATTTTGAAAGTCTTTCCCTGTCTCACAAGGAGATTCTGGACTGCGTCAAGATTCTAGCTGCCAAGATCAATGCTGACTATGCTGGCAAACGTCCAGTCCTTGTATGTGTCCTGAAAGGGGCCAATCCGTTCTATCAGCATTTGCTCGATGCCTTGCAAGACTTGAAGCAGGGCTACACGACAGAGTTTCTACGGGCATCGTCTTACGAGGGCACGTCGACGACGGGAAAGGTAAAAGTTGGTGGTGGGCTGTCGTATCAAGACCTCAACGACCGTCATGTTGTATTGGTGGAGGATATTGTGGATACAGGTACAACGTTGTCGCACTTGATTCCTGCGATTCAAGAAAAAGTGACTGTCAAGTCGATTGAGGTGTGTAGTTTGTTGGAGAAACGACTTGAGCAACCACCTAAAGTGGCGGCCAAGTATATTGGCTTTTCGATTCCAAATCATTTTATTGTTGGATATGGCCTCGACTACAATGAGTTGTACCGTGACGTTAAAGACATTTGGGTAATCTCGAAAGCTGGAATTGACTTTGATCCGTCGACGCTTCATGCGTGAAGAGAACAGATGGGGCAGTTTTGTGTAAATTATAGTGAGATGCAAGCAGTGTTTATCACTGCTTGGCAAGTGACGCCAGAAGAGTGTGTGTGATGACTCAGGGTACAGACTAGGGTGTCAGGGAGAAAAGTGGTATGCGCCACGTTGTAGAAATCGTATCTTCTAGAGAGAAAGATATTGTTGTCTGGAACGCGGAGAGGTGGCGTATCAAAGAAGTCAAGCTCTTGCAATTCGATAATGAAACGTTTAACTTATCTATGGTTGGGACTTCACTGCATCGTCGCCGTCTACGTCTCACCACTTTTTCATCGACTCGACGGTCTCACTACCATCATCATCACGGTATCAAGAACAAATCGGAGCAACCGGGATTTCCCGTATCAACACGTCTAGCCTAGCGAGTAGTACAAATCGAAGAACGCCACCATGGAGAAGAACAATGGTCTTTCAGCGTTGTTACTGCCTGTTTAAGGAGTTCGTTGGGACAAACATCGATACAAACAGCAGTCTTTAACCCGCAGATTCAGAGTTTTAACTGCCCATTCAAGAAGATTGTTGGGACAAACATCGATAGAACAGCAGTCTTTTACCCTTGGCATGGAATCGAATGAGTAAACCTCTTGGTCTTATTCATACACTCTGGCTTCGTTGGCGAGCGGCATTCCAATCGCCATTCGTTGCGCCAGTGGCATTAACGATACCGAAAAGCCAAGGCTGGCTTCTTCCAACTCGGTCGTAATGGCTTGCGAGGACACCCAGTCACTAGACTCTGTCTGAGTAAAGACTGTCGCTCGTCCTCTTCCTGGCGAGTTGTCATGGTTCGGCGCTCCAATGGCTACAAAGTCTCCTTCGGACGTGAGAGACACGGAGTAGCCAAAATTGCCGCCCTCGGATTCACCAATCAGTGGTTCACCCACTGGAGACCAACCCTGCCCACGGAGCTGGTACACAACTGCCTTTCCAGTTACGATTCCATCGGCGTTGATGCCACGGTAGGCACCAACTGCCAGTCGGTTGCCAGGACCGTTCAAAGACAAGGCATATCCATATCGGTCAGCTTCGTCACCAATGCTGACATCGCTGCCAAGTTGGGTCCACTCGTCGTTGATGCCGGTGAAGAGATAGGTTTGTGCGTAACCAGGCTCGGCTCGACTTCCGTCCAAAGGTGCTCCGATGGCAACGCGATCACCGTCATTTGAGAGCGAAACGGACCAGCCGTAAAAGTCATTGGCGGCTGAGCCACCAAGCCTTGCTCGACCTTCCACCCATCGGGGAGTATCGAAGCCGATATCCTCATAAAAGTAAACCTCACCACTCTGTGGGCGACCAATTTTGGCGGTTCTGTACGGGGCTCCAATGGCGACCAAACGGCCGTCCGCTGAGAGCGAAACAGAAGTTCCAAAAATGTCTCCCTCGCTTTGTCCATAGAACTGACCAATCTTGATCCACCGGCCTTCTTGTCGTTCAAATGTTTCAACCATTCCACTGTTGCTGCCGTTGGTATCATCCCCAACGCTTCCAACAGCAACTCGTCTTCCGTTTGCCGACAAGGACACTGAGAATCCGAATTGGTTTCGTGCAGCACTACCCTGGAGCTCACCAATAAGGTACCAACGGTTGAACTCGAATCGATAAATCTTGACACTTCCCCGATTTACCAAGCCATCGGCAGAGCTGCGTCGTGCGCCAATTGCCACCGTCCTTCCATCCAGAGCGAGCGAGACCGAAAAGCCAGCCTGGTCACGGAGGTCGGAACCTTCGAAAGGATCGCCTAGTTGGGTCCACTCTTTGCTCTCGAAAGTCAAGGTCGGGGCAGCAGTTGGGATTGTTGGAGAAGCTGTTGGACTCGTATCAGCGCCTTTTGACCCCCCTGAAAGTGTTACTCCCAGGATAATTGATAAAATCAAGACAAGTAATACAAGCAAGATAGTCCATAATTTCCAACCTCGCAGCCAAGGTGAATCCCAAGCTGATTTCTTTCGTCGCCTTCGGAAGGACTGCTCTTCTTCGTCGTAGTCATCGTCGAAATCATCGTCCAAGCTGTTGACTGGATTGTAACTAGTGTCCTTTAAGAGCCCCAGCTCCTCCTTTGCTGGGAGCCTGTCGTCTTCAAAGTCGCTGCTGCTACTGCTGCTACTTCCCATTTCGAAGGCTGCTAGCAGTGGGTTTGGCTTTGTTGGATCGCTTCTCATCATTGACAAGACACTGTCCATTGTAAATCGTTTAGCAGATTCGCCAGTTTCCTGCTCCTCTTGTCCCATACTTACTTCAGCTTCAGGCTTCGCTGGAGCACTCGCCACTCTGTCTTCTGCAGCGTTTTCCAATTGATTCTCCAGATCTCCTTGCTCTTCAACGGAGCCTTCGTTGGTAGTTCCAACACTGGGCACCGAGTCTGAGTAGCTGCCTGACGACGTATACGATCTGGAGGAATAGCTTGACCTGGACCCAGAGGAATATTCAGAGCCCGTGTAACTGCCTGAGTAGCTGCTACCTGTACCGGTGAGGCGAGCTGAGTTGCTGGCTGACGATCTAGACTCAGTTTCAGAATCCAACGCGGGATTGTTCAAATCTGCAGGCTTCACAGATTCAACGATAGTCACCGATTTCTTCGGGTTGCCTTCTGCCGACCCTTCCAAACTGCATGCATCGTCACCTTTATTCGTATCGTGATGCTCTCCGCTGATTGTAACGGGAATCTCGTCTGCCGTTGTTGTGTCGTCGCCCGAAAGGTCGTCGGGCATTTCAAGATCAATAAAAGACGAATGCATGATCGAGTTCGCCCTTCGAGATCCATCAATGTCTTCGTCTGATTCATTCGCGAGATCGAGACAGCCGCCCTCATTTGCCTCTTCGGTTACCTGGTTCTCGTTCGCAGGTACAAGTACATCGGGGGAGTGTGGTTCTGTCGAGGCCTGTATGAATGGATCGGTCTCCTGGAGATCAAGGGAGCTGCTGGACGCATAGTGATTCGTTGGAAAGCCGACAAAAAGTCCGGATTCGTCCATCTTATCATCTGTGTCTTGGCTCAGGCTTCCCTGGCTGCTTTTATCCAGTTGTTCATTCATTGCATCAGCGTCGTTCTTTTGTATTGTGGCTTCAAGAGTAGAAGCACTCGTGACTGCGTTAGTCCCGAGCGTTCCAACATCCTTGTCTTTGTTGCTTGCCTCGATATCAGCGTCATGATCCTCGAAGTCTACCTCGTGCGGTTCCTTGTCAGCTTTTTGCTTCCTTCCAAAAAGTTTGGCGGCCATTCCGCCGACGAAAGAAAGAGTTGGACGATCACTGGTCTCCTCGAGAACTTCCGCCTGGTCATCTTCGGCTCCCCCTATTTCGAGATCCTCTTCATCCTCAGAGTATCCGTCCGTGTTTCCGAAGACAAGAGCAGCGAGCATCAAAGCTTGACCTCGATCTGAATCCTCGACGGTGTCTACCTCTTCCACTTCATGACTACTCTTTGAAATCGAGATTTCCCCACCAAATGACTTCCCGGAGCTTTCACTGTCCCGGTCGCTTCCGACACGGTGACTCTCAAGTGTGGGGCTGTAGTAATCTGCTTCAGCAAGTTCCTCTTTTCTGTCTTCCTGGTTTGACTCGAGCGTTTCTTTGCCTTCTGGTTGGTCTCGTTGTCGGAAAGACAATTGGGCAAAAGAGTGAGTAGGGTGGCCGTCTTCGCTCTGATTTCCCAACGGATTCTCCAAAGTTCCCCCTTCCTCAATGTCTGGAGTGCTACCTGAGCCTTCATGCATGGTATCAGGTAAGGGAGTAGAGACTGCCACAGCCTTTTCCCAATCCGCGCTAGTGCCTATCTCAGCACGTTGTTCTACATCGGAAAGCGTCTCGTCAAGTGCCTCCTTGTAGCTCTCCTGATCACCACGAGATGGTGCATTTTGGAGTGTACTATGTACTGTATCGTCGTTTTCTGTCAAAACGATTTTCACGTTTTGCAAATCCTCCTCCTTGGGGACTTGATTGTCATCTCGTCTGCCGAAGAGCATTTCGACAAGGAAACTAGTCGGGGTACCTACGCGTACTCCTGCTTGTCGATCTTGATCTTTTGATTGATCGTCATCGACTTCTCCAATTTCGATCTCAGGTGTTTCTTCCGCATGGGGTTTATCATCTGGGTTAAAGCTCTCCACTCCGAAGGGTATCGAACTGTCCGCGTGAGCGTCGTCTTCTTGGACCTCGTATCCTGGATATTCGCCCGTTCTACTTTCTTCCGAGTTTGCTGACGAGATGGTGTCATCGATGTCCTCTTTAGCTACAGGAAAGTCAACTTCGATATGACGGTAAGCATACCCCTTGGGTTGAGAGCCTTGCGTCAGTTGCCTGTCAGCTGAGCCATCGCTGCCTTGGCGACTATCGTCAGTTGGGTGGAAAGTCTGCCTGTGGTTGCTGGCGAAATCGCCAGGTCCAAACTGGGGGATGGTGTCAGCTTCAGCGGCCAGATCCTTGGATTCGTCGCGTTCAAAGGCAAGCCGCTCAGTCTTCGACGAACGCTGATTACTCGCGTGAGAATTCGCATCACGTGTATGATTTCCTTCCTCCAGGAAATCGCTGCCATGGTCAGATTGCCCTGTTTCACCATCTCGAAACGTGTTCCCTAGAAGCAGGGTAGATTCGGTTGGGTGCTCGCGAAGACGGCTCTCCTGTTTGAGACCCAGTGTTTGATCTAAATCATATGCCCCTTCCGTTGGAGAGGCAATATCGTCTTGTAGAAGAGTGGAGCTCTCTCCATTGACGTCGTCGTCTAGGCTAGGAGATACGTTCCTAATCGCGTGTGCGCTTTCACTTGCAATGGCAGCACCACCAACTCCACCAACTGTGGTTGTCGGCTCGGTGCTTGCCAAAGCTGATCCAAATTCAACATCGCTACAGTCCTCCCAATTGGCACCCCTGGCGTCCGCTGTCGCAAGTGGCGAGCGCACCTTGGAGAACTGGTCAAATTGACTTGAATATTCGGCAGGTTGCTCGTAGCTCTCGTCGTCTGAATCAGGGTATTCGCCCCAGCCAACAAGGAGTTCCTCCTGATCAGTCACTTGAAGACTTTTCTCATGGTGACTACCCTCTTGGGCAGGTTGTAGTGAGCATGTGTACGCATCGACAGTGGCTGCTTTGTCTCCAGACAGGTCGTCATCGGCAGGAGGAGGCAAGAATGTCCTGTCTATGTCCGATATAGGAGGTGATACACTGGCAAGGGCTTTGAGCTTTCCACCAACTCCTGCTGCAGAATCGTCATTCTGCGTTTTGCAATCTCCAGAAGAATTCCAATCGTCCGCAGAATCGAACTCCGAATAGGTCTCGTCTTGGACTCGAGAGAAACTCTTAACGGACTCTGTTTCGTGGGCATCCTCGAACGTTCCATCGTCGCTCGAAGCAACACTAGATTCACTGTATTTGTCGTCCAAGTTTTCCCCATGGTCACCGGCTACTGTAAGACTTGCCTCTGAGTCGACGATAACGAGACTTACTTTTCCTGGACTTTCGTCAACAGCAACTTCCTCCTTTGTGGCCACTGCATCAGACTCTGCTATCTCACTGTCCACGGGCTGGAAGGCGTCAAGATCTGGCTGGTTATCTCTTGTGGTGTCGGCGAAGAATTTGAAGCCCCCAAAACTAGCTGGCCTATTCCCTCTTAGATCCCTTGCTCTATGAGCGAAGGTTAAACCCTGTTCTTCATTCCTCACTGCAAATACGGCCGAGTCCGCTGTGATCCCAGCGTTTTGTTTCCCATCATCCTTCTTGAATCGTTCGTTGAAAGCGGGAATGGCACCAAATGTCCGAGGAGTAGGACCGTTCTTGTGGTGGTTGCGGTTCCGTCCTTCCTCTGTGATTGACGTCTGCGCTTCGACGTGTTGTTCATTTGTTGCCTCTAAGCTGTCGTCGGGAGTTGAACCTTTTCGACCTGGCAACCTCAAGTTGAAGACTTTGACAGGCCAGAATGAGGGTTTCTGGCTTGTCGACTCCGGATCGGTGACAGGTGGTTCAGCGATCTCTGGGTCATCAGATGCCGGTACCTCAGACGTTTCTGTTGCGGCTGGGACAGGAGTGCCGTAAACGGCATCGTATTTCTCCTTCCGTTCACCCCATTTTCCGCTCAAATCGTCTAAATTGCTTCCTCCATAATCAATGTCATGTGTTGGATCATCAAGGAGTCGATAGTCTATTCTGATCGACTTATGTTTCGGTATCACAAATAAGTTGCCGGGTTCGTTGGGACTTGCTGTGGATTCCTCGTTGGATTCAGTTTGGCCGGCTTTGGCACTCTGCATTAATTTCTCCTGAAGCGCATCCAAGGCAGAGCTGACATCGGAAACGACAGTTTCAGCGACTCCCTTAGCAACAATCGTGGTTGGATGCGAGTCTTCGCTTGAGGTACAACTGCTTTCATCTGATGCGTCGGTAGTCTCCTCCGACGCCTCCTCGGAAACAAAGAATTGAGAGTCACAAAAATACTCATATTGTGCAGCGTTGTTCGGCAATCGAGCTGGTCCAACTGCCTCATGAGATTTTGTGGTGCTCACGGTCTTGTTTGCGCTGCTTCTGCTTGATGCCATCGACGTATTCTCGTTGTCGTGCTCTCTGTCTGCTTCTTCATTGTGACGTCTCTTTCCCTTCGTAGAACTTTCGTCCATAATTGCTCCATCCTCGTACGAGATACTGTCCCAAGATTCGAAACTTATGTGGCTATCCCTTCCCCTGACCCTTCTCTTGGGGGCATCACCTATCGATCCTTGCTCGACCTCGTTAACACTGTTTTGGTCCAGAGTATATTCCCAAGATCTAAAACTCTCTTCGCTACCCCCTTCGCCCTTCGTCATCTTTGAATGAGCGGACAGTCTCTTAGCAGGACGATCTCGCACGTTCCATGAAATCACACTGTTTTCACTCTTTGTCCCGCTCGATATGGAAGCTTTGGCAGACGCAACGGTGGATCCAAACGAGACTTTGCTTGCCGTGGAACCGACAACAGTATCTTGGGGGGCGTCGGCATCGACAAGTTCGGATGGCATGCCATTTCTAGGAATATCACCCAGGGCAGCCTCCCTTTTGACGTGTGGTGCCGAATGGCTATTTGATAGACCCACGATGCCCCCTTCAATTTGATCTTGGGCTTCGTCCGAGACCTCATGTTGCGTTGAGGTGTGCGCCCAGGATTTGAAACTTCCGCCGCTGTCATCGTCGCCATGGTTCGTGTCTGCTTTAACAGACGGTATCGCCGCTATCACCTCGGGCGTCACGGTGGCGAAACTTTGCACGCCTGCCATATGTCGGCCATCCGATGTGTAACTAAGGATATCGTCTTGACAAGACGAATCCTCTTGAGATTTTCGTGCGCGTTCGAAGCCACTCCAAGATGCAGTTGAGCAAATTGATTCTTCTTCACCTTCCGAACCAAAACCAGCATTACCGACCCCGATTTCTGAGTGTATGCTCCCCCTAGACGATTCCTCTTTTAAAGCCAGCAGAGGTTTCCCCTCGTGTGGTGGTCTTGCCGAGTCACCTTTGGGCAATTCGTGGGCTCCAATACCCTCGTCTCTTTTTTCCTTCTCTGACGATGAGCCAACTCCGGAAGAGGATTCCGATCTGTGGGATTTAGCCCCCTCGCTGCAAGTTGCAACTTTGCCTTGATTTCCCGCCATTTCCCAAGAAGTCAAACTACTCTCTCCGTCCATGGTGTCCCCCCAACTTTTTCTGGATGATAGTGAAGCTTGGTCCCCGTATCCGGCACCAGAACGAGCCTCTCTGGCACGTTCACGCCTACTATGGCTCAACTCGTCTGCCACTACAGTTTCACTGCCTCGAGCTCCCCAGTTGTTATATCCACCATCTCCTTCCCACGACTTGAAGCTCTCGGCGCTATTCCTGGATGAAAACGAAGATTGGCCCCTGTATCCAACACCAGAACTAGTCTCGCCGCCACGCGCACGTCCCCCGTTGCCATCGTCCCCTCCAACGGAAGACTCGGCTGTGTTGTGTTCGGGGGCATCAGTTGCGGCAATATCGTGGCGTCTGTTGACTTTGTCAGCTTCCCAAGAAGACAGAGAGCGAAAAGAGCTGACTCCGTCATTGATACCTCTACTTTGATTATTTCCTCCAACTCCTCTCCATGACTTGTAACTTCCGCCGCTTTCCTTAGACTCAACCGAATCCTGCTTCTCGTATCCAACATGAGAGCTTTCAAGCGTTTCGTGGTTCATCGATACAGAAGGATCGCCTTGTTCTGCTGGTGCAGAGGAGAAACCTTCAGTATTGTCCTGGTCTGGGGCATCAGCGTCACTCGCGTAGTCGTGCTCTGTGATGACATCGACACCGCGAGAAGAATACGATCGGTAGGAGCTTGCTCTGTCATTAATGGCTTCTCCTGCGCTGTGCCCTCCGTCTCCTTCCCATGATTTGAAACTGCCGTCACTTTCATGCCTGTTACCAATACTATTTCTCGAAGAGCACGAGCCTTGGTCCCTGTCACTAGAACCAGCATCTTCGATGAGTTTATGCTCTGGAATCGTCAACTGTTGTGCGCTCAGATCTGATGACGTAGGAGCAACATCAGCATCGCTAACATGGTCATGCTCCACATCGACACCACGAGAGGAATACGATCGGTATGAGCTGGTTCTGCCCTTGGTAGCTCCTTCTGCATCGTATCCTTCGCCTCGTTCCCAAGATGTAAAACTGTTGTGACTTTCATGCTTATTTCCGGTGCTGTTCCTCGAGGAGAATGAACCTCCCTCCTTGGTACCAGAGTCAGCAATCGAGACAGGCCCATAGTGCTGTGGCAGTGAGACAGGTGCGACCAAATCGGCACCGCCCTGATCTGTGGCTTCGGCGTCACTAGCATACTCGCGCTCTGTAACCACATCCGCTCCACGAGAGGAGTATGATCGGTATGAGCTTGCTGCGTCGTTGACAAGTCCTCCTCCTGCGTTGTATCCGCCGTCTCCTTCCCATGATTTGAAACTGCCGTCACTTTCGTGCCTATTCCCGATGCTGTTTCGGGAAGGGAATGTGCCTTGGGCGTTGTCAAGGTCACCAGAAGGAGAACTGTCGACCCGTGCTTGCTCATGGTGGCTCAGATCTTGCATCGTCAAGGGTGTATCGCCTCGTGTGGGTGCTTCTCTCTCTCGATCCTTTCCGGAAATATCAGTCTCACTAGCATAGTCGCGTTCTGTTACCACATCTACTCCACGAGAGGAATACGATCGGTATGAGCTTGCTGCGTCATTGCCAACGCGTACACCGTCGTCTGCTTCCTCTCCCTCCCATGATTTGAAACTGCCGTCACTTGCATGCCTATTTCCGATGCTGTTTCTAGTAGAGAAGGAACCTTGCCCCTTGCCAGTCGATAGAGTATCTTCAACACATTCCTGCTCACGGTCGCTCAAATCTTGCACCGTCATTTGCGTTTCGTCCGGTGAGGTCGACTCCCCCTGTTCATCCAGCTCTGAGAAATCGACGTGACCCGCAGAGTCGCTCGCTGTCAGTACATCCACTCCTCGAGAGGAATTTGATCGGTATGAGCTAGCTCGGCCATTGACAACTCCACCTATGGTGTATCCTCCGTCTCCCTCCAAAGACTTGAAACTACCGTCACCTTTGTGCTGATTTTCGATTCTATTTCTAGGAGAGAATGGACCGTGGACCTTGTCAGCGTATGGAACATCTTCGACACATTCCTGCTCAAGGTGGCTCAAATTTTGCACCGTCACTGGTGTATCGCGCGGTGAGGTTGACTCTCCCTGTGGATCCTCTTCCGAGACATCGTTATGGTTCGAATTGTCGCGGTCTGTGAGTACATCTACTCCACGTGAGGAATATGATCGGCATGAGCTTGCTCGGTCATTGACAACTCCTCTTGTGTCGTAGCGTCCGTGTCCTTCCCACGATATGAAACTGCAGTCACTTTCCTGCCCATTCCCCGTGTCGTTCTCGGAGTTGAATAGTGCTTGCTCTCCCTCTGCAATAGCAGGTTCAATATCGTCTCCATGTTCATGCCAACTGTGGCTCTCGGGAGCATCGCCTTGTTCCGCTGAGGAAAGGGCCTCTATGCCACTTTTGTACTCCTTAGTCTCTGTACCAACGTGAACGTCCTGCAAAGGCGAAGAGGGGTGTGAACTCGCGACGTCATTCATACCTCCCCCACCATCTGGTCTCCACGATTTGAAACTACCGTCGCTCACGTCCCTTTCCCCAATGCTGTTCCCAGAGGAGAATGAAGCTTGGTCCACAGTTCCAAAGCCAGAGTCAGCATCTTTACCCACTGCAAGCTTGGCACGATTCAAAACTTCCAGCGATGCAAGTCGTCCCACTGAAGGAGCAACAACTTTTGCAGCTTCGTCCTCATCGGGTCCAACTCTGTCACTAGCAAACGCACGTTCTGTAACCGTATCAACGGAGGGGGAAGACGATGATCGGTACGATTTCGCTTCGTCATTGATACTTCGTTCACGGCTGCGTCCTCCAGCTCCCCACGATTTGAAACTATCGTCACTTTCATGCCGCTTCGAACCGCTCTGCATCGAGGGAAACGAATGTTGGCCCCCCTCCCCAATACCAGAACCAGCATCTTCTGCGTGGTCGTGCTGGTCTTGTCTCTCAATTCCACCGTCATGTCCCGTGGAAGCAAGCACAACCATCTCAGTTTGTTCCTCCTCTGAGGTACCCGCGTGACTAGCATAGTCGCGCTCTGTAACTACGCCAGTTCCCCGAGAAGCAAAAGAACGGTACGAGCTCGCTACGTCGTTCATGCCTTCATCGCCAACAACAGCCCCATCTTCGTCTGGCTCCCACGGTTTGAAGCTACCGTCACTCACATCCCTTTTCCCAATGCTGTTCCCAGAGGAGACTGAATCATTGTCCACGTCTCCAACGTCAGATCGGTACGATTTCGCTTCATCATTGATACTCCGTTCGTGGTTGTATCCTCCAGTTCCGTCCCACGATTTGAAACTATCGTCACTTTCATGTCGCTTCGAACCGCTCTCCATCGAGGGAGTCACATGTTCGTCTCCCTCTCCAATGCCAGAACCAGCATCTTCTGCGTGGTCATGCTGGTCTTGTCTCTCAATTCCACCGTCATGTCCCGTGGAAGCAGGCACAGCCATCTCAGCTTGTTCCTCCTCTGAGGTACCCGCGTGACTAGCATAGTCGTGCTCTGTAACTACGTCAGTTCCTTGAGAAGTAGAAGAGCGGTACGAGCTCGCTACGTCGTTCATGCCTTCATCGCCGAAAAACGCTCCATCTTCGTCTGGTTCCCACGATTTGAAGCTACCGTCGCCCGCATCCCTTTTCCCAATGCTGTTCCCAGAGGAGAATTCGTCCATGTCTCCAACGTCAGATCGGTACGATTTCGTTTCGTCATTGATACACCGTCCATGGTTGTATCCTCCAGTTCCGTCCCACGATTTGAAACTATCGTCACTTTCATGCCGGTTCGAACTGTCAGCTACTCCGTTGCGTCCATCGCTTTTGCTGGACAGGAACGAGGTTTCGTCGATGGATTCAATGCCTGAAACAGCGGCACCTTCAAGCTTGGCATTGTTCGAATCTTCCGGTGTGTTTTGACCTAACGAAGAAGAGGCAGCTTTTGGAGCTTCCCCTCCCCTCTCTATGCATCCCCTATTTCCCTCCAGCGATTCGAAGCCCCGTTTGTTTTCAGACATTTGCTGTCCCAGCTGGTCTCGGTCACTCCCAGCAGCACAGTTTGCGCTCGAATTAGCAGAATTGGATGCAAGATCGTGGTTCCCTATCCTGAAAGCTCGGTCATCGTTGAGAGAGCCATCTGGTTCAGCAGGTAGACTGTCGTTGAGTAGCACAGACGAAGACTTGTGATAGTCTGTCCGGTTTCTGTCGCCATCATACGATCACTGTCCCCTCTTTGCTGCCCTCTAAGATCCCCTTGGTTTGCTCAACACCTTCATCGCACCTCTTTTCACTGCCAACATCTGTCCCACTGACGAAAGATGATCGATCTCCGTCTTCAAAGCTGCCTTGTCTGAACGTTTTCTCATCACAGGATCCAAGACTTTCCTGGCGACTACCAATACTATTTCCAGGTGCGTTTTGGTTGCTTCTATCCAGGTCTTCGCTTGTATCGTATAGCTCTTGGGCGGCTGTGGAAGGAGAATGGCGACCAAGAGAAGGCCATGAAATTCCCAGCGTGCTATCCTGGATACTTCTGCTGTTCTCGCCGACAAAGTCACGTTCGGTCACCAGGTCAACCCCACGGGATGAATATGATCTGTACGAACTCGCTCCATCGTTCACTCGGCTATGGTCTCCGAACCGTCTCTCGTCGAATGATCTGAAACTTACGTTGCGATTGCCAATACTGTTTCTAGATGTGTTTTGGTCGCTTTTGTCCATGTTTGCACTCGTATCGTATACCTCGTCAACAGCTGAAGAAGAAGAATGGCGATCAAGAGAAGGCCACGAAATACCCTGTGCGCTGTCCTCGATAATTCTGCTGTCCTCGCCGACAAAGTCACGTTCGGTCACCAGGTCAACCCCACGGGATGAATATGATCTGTACGAACTCGCTCCATCGT
>JAVCKV010345650.1:0-13563 GCA_032274145.1 Herpochondria borealis
TACAATACTGGGGGGGCCAGGACCGTTAGCGGAGTCTACTCTATTTAAAGCAGCAGCAGCAGCAGCAGCAGCAGCAAACAGCAGCAAACAGCAAACGGCAAGGGACAGAGGGAAGGTGATATCATGGTCGGTGATGGGAAGAATGAGATTGTTGCAACACGTCAGCCAAATGAATGGAGCTCAGTGTGGTGCGGTGGGAGTCCAGACAGTCCCGTACACGGTACTCTAGTACAGTAGCACTATAACGACTAGTCTAGCTAGAGAGTCTTGTTCTAAATAGTTACATCGTTGTCTTCTTGCTCTTCCCTCATCCTTGTTCTAAATAGTTACATCGTTGTCTTCTCGCTCTTCCCTAATCCTTCAACTTTCGTTTTCTTCTTCAGAGGAGAAGAGTCGCGCCTACCATCAACTTATGGATGATACTGTATGCGGGACGAGAATACAAGATTTCTACAATAATGCTACGGATATTATTCGTCCAGGAAGCTGGCAATGTGGGAAACAGCAATGCTTCGCCGGTGGAGCAACTGACCAGCGACGTGACCAGCGACTCGCGGCTGGAGTGATGGCTGCTACACCGACAGTGTAGTACCGAGCAAGATGGTGGGCGGAATTGTTCGAAGCACACCTCCGCTCCAGGCTTCCATGTGCCAACGCGAGCTCGTGATACGACTGATCTCACGTGAATCGAGCGATGGATGCAATGATCGTGTACTATTATATAATCGGTTTGTCGCGGGCAACACTGATCCGCAGTGCCGCCATTTCTCGAGATGAAAACAGAACGCAAGAACGAACCTGACCATGCTGGTCCGACACCAAAGCGAAAGTGTCAGGAGGATACAGCTGGTGAGGTTGCTAAATACCATCTTGAAAGTGATGCTGCCAAGTTCTTCATTGTGAAGATGATGAGCGTGTTTGTCGTGACGAGGCGCCGTCCATGTTGGATCGGCTTTTGAAGGTACACGGTGAGACAGTGATCATGATGCAGCCATGTCATGCAACTTGGATCCTCGAAGATTTGTCGGAACTGACCTCATCCTTAACGGCGAAGTTCTTGCAAAAGCTCTCAAACACGCTTCGACGATCCTGCTACTAACCAGGAGGGCTATCTTGGTTTTACTTTGGTCGTTTTGTGAGCTGAATCTCGCATCTATGCTCGACACACATATTTCGAGGAGGCTCGTTGCAGTTTCGCAAAAGCTCAAGAGTCACTTATCAAGTTGCCGAGACGGACAGATGATCTCTCGTGCGCCAACAGATTGCCATCTGTTTTGGTCTATTCTGAATTCGGAGTGTCCATACTCGGAACTTTTTACTAGAGCAAAATCTGACCGCGGCAGGAAAACCCAACTTACAACCCATCGCTTCAAAGGAAGTTGGTGTGTTGTTCAAGATAATCCGGTGCAGACTCGCTGAGGCGCTCAGGGAACCAAACTAAAACGCAAGTGTGTGCATCCAGGTTACCAACGCCGTATGTGCCAATGATGGACGGGAATCGTTTGAAGCACCTCTGTGCCAACGAGCGTGCGCTCATGACACGACTGATCTAATATGAAGTAAGCGTGGCACGAGCAACGGACGTGTACAATATCAACGGTTCTCTCCATCGTGGACAGCCCCTTGGTTATTATGGTACGCGAGGCAGAGCTGAGCAACCCAGAAGGCAATCCAACTGGTCTACCTTAATTGCACAGTGCCATCCTCTCAAGATGAAAACAGAACGTAAGAACGAAGCTGAGCATGCTGGTCCGACGCCAAAGCGAAAGTGCGAGGAGGCATCCTTTGACGAGGAGGGATCCTTTGACGAGGAGAAAGCTGCTGCTGCTGCTACTGCTGAGTACCACGAGAACCGTGAAAGTGATGCTGCCACATTCTTCATTGTGAAAGCTTTCGATCGCCGCCACGTTACCCGTGACGAGGCGTCGTGCATGTTGGATCGGCTTGAAGATACTCGGTGGGGCAGTGATCACGATGTGCTAGTAGCAGCCATGGCATGCGACTTGGACCCTCGAAGATTTGTTGGAACTGATATCATCAAGGATGGTGAATTCCTTGCAAGAGCTTTCGAACACACTAGGCAGGTCGAGGAATTATGGGAGCTTTTGGACGAGGTCACCAGGAAGGAAACCCGCGTGGCATTTGCGGCACTATCTCGAGGACTCTCATTCTCGAAACTCCCAGCCTCCATTCAAGAGAACCGATCGTTCTGGTTAAACAAGTTGAAGCAAAATCACTTCTCGTGGAGCCAGCTCTCTGACGAGTACAAGAAGGAAGTGGATTTCGCCCTCGCGGCTCTTGGCACAGGAAATACAAGCTTCCGTGCTGTGGTAGAGACGGTCACAGACAAGGACAAGCTCTGGCTGGAGTGGGCGTGCAAGTACCCTATACGCACGCGTTTCTCGGACTGGGAAACTGGCGAAGTGCCCGATTGTGTAACAAGCAACGCTGATCTAATGCGCAAGGTGATTCAGGAGATTCCTTCGGCGGCAGGCATCTTAGACGCCTCACTGGCTGGGAACAAGGACTACGTGTTGTCGTTATTGAAGAGTAAGCCTATCACTCTGAAATATTTTCCCAAAACAACGTACGAACAGCACCCCGAACTTGTTTCTGAGCAGGCAATCAAAAGGTACATCGAGTGGGGAGGTCGTCATTATGATCTACAACCAGCTTTGCCGTCCAAGGTCTTGGCTGATCGAGACTTTGTGATTGGATGGATTTCTTCCGGCGGGGAACCTTGGCGTGATTGTATTCCTAAATCAATCTCGGGCGACAAAGACATCTTTCGAGCTGTTGCTAGCAGTTCATCACCCCACAAAGAGGGCTACTTCTTCAAGATGGCGCCAGGCCTGAAGGCAGACAAGGAGTTTTTCTTGGAGCTCTGCGAACAGACGAATGCTAGCGACTTTATTAGCTGCATCGATCACTCATTGATTTTCGATGAGGATGTTTGGATGGCAGCATGTGCAAGATCAGCTACGAGTATGTTTGATAGTTATATCTTTTTTTCTAACGGCTACCATCGCGAGATTTTTCAAAGGAAGCTCGAGACAAAGATGCGTACATTTGAGGGCTTCTTCAAGGGCATCTTGTGCGGGCTTAACGCAGCAGGTTCGGGTCTGCAGGTTCTGAATCAAGGAAGCGATTCGGGCATCACACGAAACATTGCCTCGTATCTTGATTTCCCTATGGGCAAACAACTGGGCCAACTAATCAAGGCGGCTAGGAACGTGGGTGTCAATGGATTTCATCCATACGACGGAGCCTAAAGTGTCGCTCGAAGTGTGACGTGCTCTTGGTATGTTGGAGAGACTAGCATCTCTAAGTTAGCCTACAGTATAGACCTTTATTATCGGTCTTTCGCGAACGATGTGCAATCTTTGGACCAAATCCAAGATTTGGCCAGATTTCAATTTAGATTCGGCACACGTGTCTTCTGTCCACAAACAGAGAAGACGATGATCCCATTGCGCTCCAGTAGCCCGCCGTCCTGCTCGTGATGTTGTTGTGTAGCGTGTCTCTCTTGCAGTTGCCACTGAGCGAAGCTAGCCCGAAAACTGGACTTGGATTACTTCGACTCAGCATTCCAATTTGAGTTCCAATTTGAGTTCCCGTAATAATGGGGGATGCGAGAGCAAAATGATATCTCTTTTTCGTTTGATGATTTGCTTCGATGGTCTTCTCGCTCGCAACATAGGTTCGGTTCAAGATACCTAATCTTCAAATATCACTACAACACTACTTATGCATGATAGTATTAGGCGGTACTTGCTGTTGGGCGGGGACCGGACGGATGATGGACAGAAGAGACAGACGAGCTTGTTTGTTTGTCTCCGCGTCGAACAAAACACTAAAAATGATAACCATCAACCCACCATGCCGCAAGCCGCAGGCAAGGGATGTGCTTCCTTTGCATCCACACAAGTCTTCGTGTCCATGCTGCCTCTCTTGCTCCTGATCACACATTTAGTTCTATCGAGAACGATTGAACAATAGGGCTTACTCTTGCCAAACAAGGATCGCTCGGGAGCCTCAAATTGGATTGGCTGATGGTACCCTTTGTCTTGGAGGACTGGATCGCATGGATGTATGGATGCATGCCAAATTGATGAGTGCGGTCGATGTGGGGGTGGAAGGCTCTACGTTGATTCATTCGTACACTACGGCCTGGGGCAACTCAAACTGAATCGGTGCACTGCAACCCAATGTGAAGAATTAATACAGTATCCACGAGACCAACACACCCACAAGTAGATCTATCTAGTCGATTGAGCACAAATCTCCTTTCGCCGACATGGAAATCCTCAAACCACCATTTATCGAAGGTGCGGATGTAGCAGGCTGGCAATCTTGCTTTTGGTCGTTTTGTGAGCATGAATCTACGCTCGATACATACGATACATCACGGAGGATTGATTATTCTCTGTTCAGTTTCACAAAAGCTCAAGAATCAATCACTCTAGTTGCATCAGCAGTGGGATCCTCCATGAGGCGAACAGATCTCTCTCTCTCTCTCTCGTTCACCAACACAGAGGCTGAGATTTACAATCTGTTGGTTGGTTCGGAGTATTGGATCAATGCTCGATACTTGGGATCTATGTATGAACTTCATCCTTTTGAACTCGGTGCAGAGAAAATGTGACCACTGCAGCTAACTTATACCCCGTCGCTGTGTTGGTGTGTTGAGGAGCAAACGCACCAAAGGCCCTCACGCAAGCACGACGAACCATATGGGCCAAAACTAAACGAAAGTGGGGTTCGTTTGCTTTCGGGTTACCAATATACGTGCAACGGGATCGTTTGAAGCACCTCTGTGTCAACGAATGACACGTCTTCATAAAGTACATGAGTGATGCGATAGTCGTGCACGATATCAACGGTTCTCCCCATCGTGGACAGCCCTTGGGGTTATACAATATTACACGATAAGGTAGAGCGGAACAAAAAAGGCAATCTAGCTGGTCCAACTTGCTTTTTCACAAACTTCCATCCTCTCAAGATGAAAACAGAACGCAAGAACGAGCCTGACCAAGCTGGTGCAACACCAAAGCGAACGTGTCAGGAGCCTACAGCTGGTGCTGCTGCTGCCGAGTACCGTCGTGAAAGTGATGCTGCTATCTTCTTCATTGTGAGAGCATTCGATGCTAAGCGTGTTGATCGTGACGAGGCATCATCCATGTTGGATCGGCTTGAAGGTACACGGTGGGATAGTGACCATGATGTACTAGCAGCGGCCATGTCATGCAACTTGGACCCTCAAAGATTTGCTGGAACTGATCTCATCCAGAATGTTGCATTTGTCGAGAAAGCAATGCAACATGCTTCAACGAATGTACAGGTCGAGGAACTATGGGAGCTTTTGGACGAGGCTACGAGGGAAAACACTCGCGTGGCAGTTGCGTCGCTATCTCGAGGACTGTCATTCTTGAAGCTCCCAGCCTCCATTCACGAGAAGCGATCGTTGTTGTTAAACAAGTTGAAGCAAAATCACTTCTCGTGGAGACAGCTCTCTGACGAGTACAAGAAGGAAGTGGGTTTCGCCCTCGCAGCTCTTGGCACAGGAAAAACAAGCTTCCGTGCTGTGGTAGAGACGGTCACAGACAAGGACAAGCTCTGGCTGGAGTGGGCGTGCAAGTACCCTGCACGCACGTGTTCCTCGGACTGGCAAACTGGCGAAGTGCCCGAGTGCGTAACAAGCAACGCTGATCTAATGCGCAAGGTGATTCAGGAGTTTCCTTCAGTGGCAGGCGTATTGGACTCCTCACTGGCTGGGAACAAGGACTATGTGTTGTCATTATTGAAGAGTAATCCTATCACTCTGAGATGTTTTCCCAAAACAACGTACGAGCAGCACCCCGAACTTGTGTCTGAGCAGGCAATCAAAAGGTATATCGAGGGGGGAGGTTATCGTTATAATCTACGACCAGTACTGCCGTCGAAGTTCTGGGCTGATCGAAACTTGGTGATTGGATGGGTTTCTTCCGGCGGGGGAGCTTGGCATGGGATTCCTAAATCAATCTTGGGCGACAAAGACTTCTTTCGAGCTGTTGCTAGCAGTTCATCACCCCGCAAAAAGGGCTACTTTAGCAAAATGGCGCCAGGTCTGAAGGCAGACAAGGAGTTTGTCCTGGAGCTGTGCGAAGAGACGGATGCTATCGACTTTATTGGATGGATCGATTTCTCATTGACACGCGACGAGGATGTTTGGATTGCAGCATGTGCAAGATCAGCTACGAGTATGAATAGCTATCCTGGCTTTGATTATAGCGAGATGCGCCAAGATTTTCAAAGGAAGGTTTATGTGAAGATGCGTACATTTGAGGGCTACTTCAAGGGTATCTTGTGCGGGGTTAATGATGCAGATTCAGGTTTGCAGGTTCTGAATCAAGGAAGCGACTCGGGCATTAAACGAAACATCGCCTCGTATCTTGATTTCCCTGTGGGCAAACAGTTGGGCCAACTAATCAAGGCGGCTAGGAACTCGGGTGTCAATGGATTTCATCCATACGGCTCAGACTGAAAGTGTTGATCGAACTGTGACGTGATATTGGCATGCCGATGAGAGTAGCATCTCTGAGTTAGTCTACAGTATATAATAGACCTTCATTATATCGGTCCCTTCGTTTTATAAGCATGTTCGAATGTCAGTGCGATCTTCGGACCATTCTGTCTAAATCTCAAATCCAAGATTACAATTCAAAATCCAAATCTCAATCTTTTTATGAGACGCCCGAGAACAAAATGAAGGTGAGCTGATGGCTGATGAGCTTGTCGTTAAGGCCCAACACTCTACAGTACACCAAGACCACGTTCCATGCCTTGTTCATTCTTCGGTCAGTAAAGAGATAAACCATGACGCTTTCAAAAGCCTCCTTGCTACGAAGCAGTACGAAAGGACGGAAATATTTCTTCCTCTTGCTGCTTCAAGGGCTAGTAGCGGGGATTATAATGCTGCGTGGTCCAGCATTACCATCCTCGTCTGATACGTCGAACGAAGCATCAACCACAAAATTGCACGAGATGATATCGAATCTGAACAAGACTGTGCAACGCCATTTCATAGAAGAAGAGGCGATAAGCAAGAAAGAAAACGACGATCGCAAGAGTTTCGCCTCTGTCAAACTGAAAATGGATCAACTGCAGCACCAAGTCAATGAGCTCAAGTCGCAAGTATCTGACTTAAAAACAAAGGGGAGAGAGCCGACATTAGGGACTGCTACTGCATCCACCACCGGCAACGTGACTACCTCTTCCTTTGAACGAGACTTTCAAGCTGCTCGGCAGGGCACGTTGCAAAAGTTCCCAACTCATTCTCTCTTTGGCTTTTATCAATCCGTATACAAGCAGCCCAAGGCATCGCTCGAAGTTTATAAGGGCATTCGACTCTACATGCCGGATTCTCCCATTTACATGGTTTCTTCTGCTGGCTACCACTACGATCCACTCGCACAGCGTCACCCCTCTCATGTTCGGTACACGTACGATCATGTGAATGCTGCGACATGGGTGCCACAGAATCGTCCTGATGGAATCGATCACGTGAACAATCTGCAACGATGGTTGGATCATTTCTTCGTGGCGGCCGTTTGGTGCAATTGCGACTATTTAGTCTTTATGGAAGACGATACGCTGCTTCGAAAGCCGCTCACGGAGAAACCGCCGCATGATGCTGGAGGGGTACATCAAGGCGGCTTTCATTGGAGTCAAGAGCTTCAAGATAGGTTTGGAGCTACCAATTGGTCCTACAGGTCACACGGTATGTGTGGAGGAGCATATCTGAGAGTCGAGGCATTCTTACATGTCTATAACAACATCAATTGGACGCGGATTGGAGAAATGAAGGAAATCGATGTACGAATTGGACGACATTCAGATGTTACCCTGGCACTGCTCATGATGGATGCGGGGTATATCCTGAAACCGTTTCGGAATGTAACCTCTCAGAAATACAGTCGCGACTTTGCGACTGCGACACTGTTGCACGCCGAAAAGAAGTATTACGACAAGCCTCTGCAGCCTCATCGCGATGGGGCAGTCATTTCAGATGTATTGCAAAATGAAACACAATCAACGGAGCGGTAGAAGAATGGATGTGCACCTACAAAGCGACCTTCCAGGCCGATTCAGCATCTTGAGCTCTTCTCGCGTGCTTGTCAGCTTGTACGGGGGGTTCTGCACTTATGAGAGTCATGTCTCGCCACGGGCTGCTTGATGTGATGGTAATATCTTACAACAAGAACACGAGAGCTGATTCTGAACCCGACTCGATTCGGTCTAAGTTTGATCAACGCATCATACAGTAGTGGCTCGTAACGACAACCCGTACAAGCGCAACCCCGTGCTATACCTTGGATGCGCCAACCTCATCCACCACTGAAAAGTGCTTACAGAGACTCATCGATCAGACAAGGCCATGATCTTGTTTCTCCTAAACTTTATGAACTACTCCAGTAGTCGTTTCCAGGAAACGCATATATGATGGACATGTGGAGCTCTTTGCGCGTCAGACGCAAGCTGCTGCTGCATTACCGCACTTCTGGCTGAAACCGGTGTACCTGCTCGACCGATGTCTTGTTGTAACAGCTGCTGTGTCAACATGCCGTCTCATTGTCAAAGATCGTCAAACCCGACAAATTGATAAACGAGACCGCTTCAAAGAGTCTTTCAATCGCAACGACAGCATGTGCAACCAGTCACCGCTGTGCAATTTATCCTTGGCGGAAACAGGAACGGAGAAGAACTACAAATTTCGTTTGGGAAAGTTCCCGAGAGGAAGTTGCCGCTCAGATAGAGGAATCCTGGAGGGGAAGTTTCGAAAGGTTTAGCCAAGGGTGATGCGAAAACAAATTAGTGTGTGGGCATCGAACTTACGCAACTGGGGCAACTCTGCCAGCTCTTTGGGGATCGTACCCCGCAGCATGTTGTAACTGAGATCAATCGACACAACTTCTTCCCAGTTCTCCAGCGCAGATGGGATGGTCGATGAAAACTGATTGAAAGATATGTTGCAGTATTCAAAATCAGTCAACAAGTGAAGGTGACCAGGAAAAGTTCCAGTGAATTGATTGTTGCTGATGTCAAGAACTTCAACTTCGTGGACAAAACTGCTCGGGAAGCGGTTGATGAAGTCAAAATCAGACACCGTGAAGTTTGCAATGTACGGCAAAAAGTCCGCGGGAAGTATGGACAGAAAATCTAGTTCAAAAGCGCCCGTGATCTGATTGTTGTCAATTCGATACTCTCGGAGAGTACTCGAGATCCAGTGATCAGACGGCATTTCCCCGGAGAAACGATTGTGAGAGAATTTTACATTGGCATGCCGCCGACCAAACCCAACCAGCGAAGAATCCAAGAAGATGTCCAACAAAGAAACGTTGGATCCGCTTTCAAGAACCGCCAAGGTCGCTTGAGCCAAGTCGTTCTGGTCGAAAAGTCTAGGGAGGCTGCCTTCGAACTCGTTGTGGCTCAAATCTATATTATCGAGGACAACCAGATCAGCCAAGTCTGGAAATGTCCCCTTGAGCATGTTGTCGTTCAGCGTAATATCCAACAGCGATGTTAAGTGGGAGATACCATCGGGGACTGTGCCGTTCAGATTCCGCTTTGGCAATGCAATTTGTGTCACGGTTCCCAGTGAGTTGCATCCAACGCCATTCCAGTTGCACTCGCTTTCTCGCGTTAACCATTGACCTTGACGATTCCAATCCTGACCGTGGGTGGCCAAGTAGAGGGTTACAAGTGTGTATCTCTGGGATAAAAAGTCAACAACGTTCAAGTCTTGTTCTTCCTGTATTGACATTTCATCTATCGTGTCGTTGGCAAGCCACCAAAAGGCAAGGTTCTCATCAGAGCAGGAATATGAAATATTATTTCCAACGGTGGAATTCGCGGCTTTGTTCCATTCTCCTTGTAAGGTCTGTCGTATCATTTCATAAGAGTCTTGTAGAATTGATACCGTTTCTTGAATCTCGCCAAAGCATTCACATTGTTGCAGCACATCGAGTTGATTTCCTTGACATGGGTCTGATTCTTGCTGCTCTAAGCTGCCCGGCGACCTCGACGTAAGCCCCACTGATAACCCAACGATAAGTCCCACAAGTGCAGTAGAGGTGATCGCTCCAACCGTAACCCACTTCTTGGATGACCACGAAGGTCGACTTTTGACATTCGAAAGAACTCGAGCAAGCACCGTCCTTGCTAGTATGCGTTGTTCAAACTCGTTCTCCAGTTCATCTTCGTTTAGTGGAATTGCATGAATCGTGGTTCTTCGTGTTGCTGCAGCTTCTTGGTGTGGCTGATGGTTCGGTGGCGTTGTGACTGACAATGCCTCTTCAGCAAGAGCATCATCTTGATGGTTTATTCCTGCTACTCGCACAGCAACAGGCCGTGGCTGATCATCGTGTTGTAGCATTTTTGTATCTACCAAACCTCGAGAGTATGTGTTTGAGTCCTCATGACGTTGGTCCGAGTCTTGGAGATGGAGATGCGAAACATTCTTACCTCCAATGACTGGGTAGCTGTAAGGTGGATACATTTGTTCTCTGAGCTCCTTGCTGGATGGTTTCAATTTAAGCGACCCTTTACTTGTTGGGTTGTAGTAAGGGAGAATCTCTTCTTCGACCTTGAGCTCGTCGTCTGGGTACAGCTGCTGAGACGATTTCTTGGCCAGCGGATCATCCTCATTTCCTGTTATATGGGCAAGCAGTCCACCTTCTTCATCGCGTTGCATTTCAAGCGAAGATTTTCCTCGACTAGTACCATACGCAGTAGCTCTTCTCCTTTCGCCCCCGACTTCGGAACCCTTTTCGCTTTGAGCTTGAAGCGATTCCTTACTTCTTTGATGCATTACCACTGATCTTCTTCCGCGTCTTCTGTCTGACGAGGAAAGCTCACCATGTTCCTCGTCTGAGAATTGCAGGTCCTCGTCAGTTGGCATATGTTCAGCTCGGGAGCTTTTGGGGATGGCTCCTTTTTAAAATGATTGCAGCAATTCAATGGCTGCATCACAACGGCCGCAATCTGTTCGCGTATGCTGTGAACTTCCAAGAAGAAAAGCTCGAGCACTTGGTCACATCAGGTAAACATGATTCAAAAGAGATGCGGTAGTTGGAGCGAGCTCGTGAACTCGGAGCTCGTACATCATGATAGGTGGACAATAGTCTAGTCAGTTTTAAAAGAATCAATCTCACTGATGCTGCTTCCTTGTGGGTATGACCGCCCTCAGCGCCTCTGACCAATCACCAGTATCATTCAGACTAACACGAACCAACGCCTCTACTGCCTGATTTACAGTCAAAATGTTGACCGAGCAATTGTCAAACATCACCTCCTCAATTGGCAGTCTTCGTGCTTCGACACCAGCACTTGACGCTCTATCGAGCGTTGCATTTCGTATTCGACGATAATCGCATAAACCACCCACGACATAGATTGTTTCTGTACAGAGTGGACCTGACAGAGCCTTTGGTGCATCGGGTGACAAAACAATAATCTTCTCATGGCGCGGGGGCATCGTATCCGCTGTTGCACTACCGGGACTAGTAGCCATCATACCAGCCGCATCCATAAAATGAAGAGGACTGGTATGGACCGACCAACTTTTGCTACCGCCATCTCGACCTAACGCTTCAGCTACTCTCCCCCCAAGCGACGAAAACATGATTCGTGTTACTTGACCTTTTTCGTAGGTAGCATGGATGGCATTTCTTGCTTCGTTGCATCGTATCTCTCCGGACGAGCATGGTCGATTATTATCTGTCGCCTCTGAATTACTAGCAGCAGCATTGATGTCCTCATCATTAGCAGCAGCAGTACCAACAGCAGTATCATCATCCTGTAATATAGTCCGCTTCCTCTCATTCTTGCCCATGACATGCTCCACAGTCAGACCAAGCACAGCGGCATATGATAACTGCAATTGCGTAACCAAACTTTTCAGTTCGGCGTCGCACATGAGGTCGGCCATACCACAGTCTATTACGATTCGTACTCCCTTCTTCTTGATTATTTTGCCATTGTAATCCTCCTCCTCCCCCTTCTCAAAAACTTCTGGCGTTTGCCATTCGCCTATCATGCAACTTTTGGCCTCGTTGCGGACAGCATTCCGATACAACCGTTCGTCGGTCTGTTTCCACCTCTCGGTTTGTCGTCTTGTAGTGATATCATCATCATCTTCAATATTCTTCTTCTCATCATCCTCAATAATAGTAGCCCTCTCGGCCTCCTTGGCCTGTCGTTGCCTTTCTCGTCTCCTTTTTCTTCTATCGTGCCACTTTGACGTCGTCTCGACCGCGGTGGTTGCAGCGGTAGTGCAAGATGGCGGCACGGCTTCTGCTTCGGACGCTGAGGCCATCGCTACAATGGCATACTGATGTCCTTCTTGTCAGAATTCAAAATCGCACTCTGACATTTGCAGGTTGGCAGACAGACCTACCCACCGCGTTGGTCTGCGTAGAAAATATACCGCAACGCGCCAGCCTATCGGGGTGAATTCTAGAGGGAGACCCTGTGGAATTGATCGCCCAAGCAACGCCGAGGAAACGAAGGTCTATACGGTAGACTAACTTAGAGGCAATACTCTCATTGACATGACAACAAGTCACCATTTCGCTTTCAGTCTAGATAAAATCCATTCACCCCCGCCTTGATTGCACAAGGACGTTGAGATATGAGGTGATGTGCTGTTTGATGCCTGAATTGCTTCCTTGATTAGGAACATGCAAACCTGAATCTGTTGCATTAACCCCACACAGGATGGCTCCCTATCGGAAAACAACGTTTTTATCGAGCGGGCTCCCACGAAGAAACATTTAAGCTTTGTCCGGCATGTCACGCAGTCACGGAAACAGTGGATCACATGTACACCTGTCCGAAGAAGCAGTCTCATCGATACTCCCGACTTCCTCAGCTTCATGCTCATTTTCGCAAGCGGGGGCATCCTGCAGGTGACATTATGTACCGATGCATCAAACAATGAACAGTGGATCAAGATTGCGACCTGGATCCTTATATCAAGCAGTATCCTCTTCCTTTGCAACCATATATCCAACAAGCAATGGCTGACCAGGCCAGCATTGGATGGAATCAAGCATTACGAGGCTTTCTGAGTATACACTGGAGACGCCTGGCTGAGCATGATGGCATCATACCCAACAAAGCTCACGGAGACATTGGGGAAACTAGGATGCTAACCTACATGAAGGCTCTCCGGAAGTACACAAAGGACACTTGGAATCATCGGAAAAAACTGTTCCACAAGGAGACGAAAACCAAAGCAGCCATTCGGACGGATCTCGATGCAACGATCAAGTACTACCATGAAAAGGGACAACTATTGCAACAGACAGACCGCCATCTAGTCACTCACCATCTCGACAAGCTACTAGTACAGACTCGCACTCCAACAAGAAACGATGGCTATACCAGGCCAAACAAGCACGAGCCAGGGCCCTGAAGGGAGGGGCTTCTCAAACCAAGTTAACATCTCACAATTTCAAAGGCCAGTCTCGCCCAACTAAAAAGCAACAACGTTCGAAACACACCAAGCAGCGTACCTACTCT
>JAVCKV010345761.1:0-41669 GCA_032274145.1 Herpochondria borealis
TTTAGACAAATACCTGCGAGAGGTTCTTTGTTGGCTTATCAAAGTATACCTAAAATACCAGACAGCGTCCGAGATGAGAAAAAACAGAAATTATTTTTACCCTCAAATAGCTACATGAGACTTTTTCAGGAAGCTCTAAGTAGCGGAAGTTATACTTCAACAATCCAAATTCCTTGTCAAATTTACGAGTTGAAAATCTATGAGTGACTGAATCACTCGTACTACCTGCAGATACAAGAACTTGCCCGAACGCATCATATTCAAAATGGGCAGCAACACTGCCATCTGTGGCAACATATTCTGTAATATTCATATTCCCATCAAAAACAGGGAATAATGTAGTTTCTACGCCTCCATGAGTAACTTCAGATAATAAACTACCAGACCCATCACCTTTCCCAGAGAAGTCCATATCCCAATAATAAGTCTTAGCTAAAGTCATTGCTGCATTAGCTTCTGCCTCGTATTTGGCAATAGCCTCATAATCAGCATACACCCACCAATACTTCTTAGTCTCAGTCGTTCCAATAACGGTCTTACGGAAACGTCTACCCATGTGATCGTATTCCATGTAAACAACATCACCATCAGCGGTTGTTGCCTTTGTAAGGCGGTTGTTACCGTTCCACTTGATGTCATTGAGCTGAGTGTTGTTCGCTGTCTTCACTCCTCCAAGAGTATTGCCATCATCGTCGTGTGTGCGAGAGACGGCTGCAACAGTAGTGTATTGGTTAAGATAGTTACTGGTGTAGTTCGTTACACCTGTTGCGTCGGTAGCTGTTATGCGGTTACCGATGCCGTCGAATGCTTGGGATTTATCGAAGGCGTTGCTGTTGTGGTCTGTGTTAACGACTTCGCCTTTTGTATTGTATCCCCAGTCAATCACTGGTGCGGTGCCATTGTGTCGGTTCCTGTCTGGTTGACCTTGGTAGTCACACACTCTGGGCTGGTGCACCGCTCTACCATGCTTGGTGTATCAGTGAGGTAATCATAGCTGTAAACATTAGTTAGCAAATCTGTGATCGTCTTAAGGCGACCTGCATTGTCATAGCTGTAGGATACTGAGTGCTCGACGTTCTGAGCTGCAGCTTTACAGTGCCTGGCTCTGTGAACGAAGTAACACATCATAGCTACCATATTTATTTCCATGATCCTTTTAAGATTCCGACAGGGATTCTCATTGCATTTTGCTGCTGAACCGATAACAAACCTTCAGATCTCAACCAATAAAAACCAATGGAAGTCATCATTCTAAAAAACGCAGAGGTAAGTAGCGTCGCTGCCGCTCACGTAATCGCACGCCAAGTGCGCAATAAGAAAAATTCCGTCTTGGGACTCGCCACTGGAGGAACGCCAGTCGCTATGTATCAAGAACTTATCCGTCTTCACAAAGAAGAGGGCCTTGATTTCAGTGAAGTCATCACCTTCAATCTGGACGAATACTTAGGTCTCGCAAAAGACCATGAGCAATCCTACCACACATTCATGTGGCAAAATCTCTTCTCTCACATCAATGTGAAGCAAGCTAATGTGAACATTCCTGACGGACTCACTGATGATATCCCTGCATTCTGTGAACAATACGAAGCCGCAATTGTGGCAGCTGGCGGAATCGATATTCAAGTCCTAGGCATAGGCACAGACGGTCACGTCGGCTTCAACGAACCAACTTCATCATTCGCCTCAAGAACGCGCATCAAGACGCTCACTGAGCAAACCTGTAAGGATAATGCTCGCTACTTCGACGGTGACCAAAGCCAAGTGCCACGGCACTGTATCACAATGGGAATCGGAACCATCATGGACGCTAAGATGAATCTGCTCCTCGCCTTCGGTGAGGGTAAAGCGAATGCCATCAAGGACACAGTTGAAGGTCCCGTCTCTGCAATGGTACCCGCCACCATTCTCCAGCACCACAGTAACGCAAAAGTCTTCATTGACGAAGGCTCAGCTTCTAAGCTCAAGCTAGCAAGTTACTACAAGTGGGTTTACGATGGTAAGCCAGACTGGCAAAAAGATCTTTAATCTACACTGTTAATACGAATTTCATAACATCCCAATTCATTTTATTGGGTTATGAAACAAAAAGGCTCGCGTCACAAAAAAGCGTTAGAGAGGCGTCTATCTAGACCCCTATGGCACTCTTAAGCTTGTTACGAACTCTCTGGATCACACTCAGTGCCCTTACTGCTGTGTGATTATAGTTTTCGTTGGCCGTCATAATGATAGCCTGGCAACCACTCGGTGAGAAATGTGTTCCGTGATGGGTCCCAGCGTCGGCACGGAAAAAATCGCCTGCGTGTAAAATCACTCCATCAGCTTCGAGATCCCCTTCCAAAATATAAGCCATCTCTACTCCATGGTGCTCATGAGCAGGAAATTCACTTCCTGCAGCAACATCAATAATAGAAACGGCGAACCCATCTTTTTTTCTGGCCGACAACTCCAAGAGCTTAGCTCCATTGATCGGTAAATTAAGCCACGCTTGCTCACCCTTGCGAACAAGTTTGACATCCTCTTCAGGAGATTGAGTGTTCACTGAAGTCACCTCACTGATCAGCTTTTCTTTCCCATTAGTTGCCACAACTACTGCAGGAGCAGTAAGCATTGCTACCTCAGCACAGGTATCTACCATTTCAGTGAAAATAGTCTTCTCTTCACGACTCGCTCCCTTGATCCAACTATCGTAAACCGCTTGCTGGTCGACATCGAAGCCCTCGGTCGAAAATTGAACTGCCAATTCTTGAATGCTATTTTTATCCAGAGTCATGTTCATTTCTTATGATTCAGTATGGATTGTTGCATTTGAAGTAAGCCCCTTCTTATTCTCGCTTTTACCGTTCCTAAGGGTGTTGACAGTTTATGTGCCACCTCCTGCTGTGTGTAGCCTTGATAAAACACTAACTCGATAGCTTCCTTTTGATCATCAGATAACTTATCCATCTCTTGCTCAAGATTCTCCCGCCCATCATTAAAATCACTAGGTTGGGGGTGATTGGTCACATCTCGCTCATCTGCAATGAGTGAGGCATGGGCTTCAGATTTCTTAACAAGTCGCCTGTAGCGATCGTAGGACTTATGCTTAGCAATGGTGACCATCCAGCTAAGCGGCTTCCCTAAATGAGCTTGATACATTCCGGCTTTCTTCCAGATCGTTAAAAAACAGTCCTGTAAGACCTCCTCAGCTTCAGCCCGGTTTTTCACCACACCTAATACAACGCCCATTAGCACAGCAGAATACTCATCATACAGGTCACTTAGTGCTGCTACATCACCAGATGCAATAGCATGGAGAGCTTGCCGTGCATCAGATACGGCCTCCTCGTCTACCTCTCTAGATTTATTTTCCATGATACACCACTCGCCCAGACCATTTCCAATAAATGGTCTCAGTTGCATAGAAGGTGCTATAGGCAGGCTCATCAAATACTAAAACGATAAAAAGATTCATTTGGATGCATCCAAATGCATTTTCTTTTCGTTAGCTCTAATGAATGAAACAATTAATGAAGAAATTTACTTTTCGGCGCGGCCCAGTTCTCTGGATATTTACCGCTCTCGGATGGCTCGGCTTCATTGCCTGCCTCTCATTCATTTTCATTATCCACTCCAACGACAACAGCAACATGAACCAACAAGCCTCAAGTTTCAAAGCAGCTCAGGAAAAAACGGCTGACCATATCACTCCTCTTCCAGATGAAACTAAAAATGCCACACTTGAGCGCTTTGCAAAATTCTTACAGGGGATCAACTCAACTGAGTTCATCGAAAAAGAAATCGACCATGTCTATGCAGAGAATGCCTATCTCAATGATACTTTAAAAAGTCTACAAGGTAGAGATGCAATCAAACAACATTTCATCAAAACCTCAGATGCTATGTCAGCCTACACTGTCAACATTGACGACATCTCATCGTCAGAAAAAGGCTATTATATTAGGTGGACCATGAAGTTCAACGCTCCAAAGTTAGCGAAGGGGCAAGAAATCGAGTCGATTGGGATCACTTACGCAGAATTCGATGACCAAGGGAAAGTCATTCTTCATCAAGACTTCTGGGATTCGACCAGCGGATTTTTTGAGCACGTGCCACTACTCGGTGGAGGCATAAACATCATCAAGAAACGCCTCTAAGGCTGATCGCATTCAGAGGAAACGACATGAAATCTACCATACGACGTATATCTGGAATGCTCTTGCATTGGATTGACTCCGATCACGGAGAAAGCCAGGACAAAGCAAACCTACAAGAAAAAGTGGACTGGGAGCGCTGTGTTCCTTTCATTTTATTACACCTTGGTCTATTTCTGGTTATCTGGGTTGGCTGGAGCCCAACAGCGGTGTTAGCCGCAGTTCTCTTTTACCTGGTAAGGATGTTTGCCATCACTGCCTTTTATCATCGCTACTTCTCACATCGCACATTCAAAACGAATAGGTTCATGCAATTCATCATCGCGGCATGGGGCAATACTGCGATGCAACGGGGGGCTTTATGGTGGGCAGCAAACCATCGCCACCACCACCAGCATTCAGATACTGAGGAAGACATGCATTCCCCTGGAATCAAGGGATTTTGGTGGTCTCACATAGGCTGGATCACCAGCCAAAAGAATTTTCCAACTGACTATAGTAAAATTAAAGACCTAACCAAATTTAAAGAATTAGTCTTTCTCAACCGCTTCGACCAATTAGTTCCCCTGCTGTATGGCTTAACCATGCTAGCCATAGGCTACATTCTGGAAATCTACTTCCCCGCACTAGAAATAACTGCTGGTCAGTTTTTTGTATGGACCTTCTTTGTCAGCACCGTTTTCTTATTACATGGCACATTACTGATTAATTCACTGGCTCACGTATGGGGTAAAAAACGTTACAATACAGGCGATGATTCACGTAACAGCTTACTACTCGCACTCATCACTCTAGGCGAAGGCTGGCACAACAATCATCATCGCTACCCTCACAGCACTCGCCAAGGGTTCGCATGGCATGAGATTGACATCACCTACTACGGCCTAAAAATGATGTCTTCAATTGGCCTCATTAAAGACCTAAAGCGTGTCCCGTTAAATATTCTTAAAGAAAAAATATAACCAACGTAAGTAATGTTAGAAGATACATCTACTACTCATAAGCCTAAAGTTGCCATCATTGGTCTAGGCATATCAGGCCTTGGTTGTGCACACTTTCTCAAGGATGATGCCGAGCTCACTCTCTACGAGGCAAACGATTACATCGGCGGACACACAAACACAGTGACCGTTCACGAAGGGGATCAAGCTATCCCAATCGACACGGGTTTCATGGTTTACAATGAGGACACCTACCCAAACCTCACCAAGTTATTCGCAGAATTAGACATAGCTACCAAAAAAACGAGCATGTCATTTAGCGTAAACCACAAACCTGACAACCTACAATTCAACGGTGGCAAATTAAACGAAATATTTGGTGACAGAAAGAATCTATTCAATCTTCCTTTCTGGAAGATGCTCTTTAAAATAAAGCAATTTAACACTGATGCCCTTGAAGATATCGATGATGATTCTCTACACCTTCTAACCCTGCGTGAATATGTAGAGCATCGCGGTTATGGAGAAAACTTCCTACGTTGGTATCTCGTCCCTATGGCCTCAGCTGTCTGGTCAAGTCCTCCTGATAAAATTGAGGCATTCCCCGCTATCTCGCTATTGAGGTTCTGGAGAAACCACGGCTTTCTGGCTGTAGAAAAGCGTAAACAATGGAGAACTGTCTGCGGAGGTGCCAAAAATTATGTCAGTGCCATGATAAAACCGTTTGCAGAACATACTCAACTCAACAACCCTGTCACCTCGATCAAACGCACACCTGAGGGGGTAGAAGTCACCAGTGAGCAAAGTGTCGATCTCTTCGACAGCGTCATTCTAGCGACTCATGCCGACGACTCAATGAGCATACTAGAGGATCCCACAAAACTCGAAACCTCAATATTGGAGAACTTTAAATACCAACGAAATACAGCTGTAATGCACAAGGACTCGTCAGTAATGCCAAGTTCCACTCGCTGCTGGGCATCTTGGAACTATCTAATAACAGAAGACCAAGGCTTACTAAAAAGCTCAACACACTATTGGATGAATTCGCTCCAAAGTGTTTCAAAAAATAATCAATATTTTGTATCCATCAACCCTCACAAAACGCCTCAAGACATACTCAAGACAATAGAATATCACCACCCATTGTTTGATATAGCTGCCATCAAGGCTCAGAAATCAATTCCTGAACTTCATCAAGCCGGAATCGAAAACACACAAACCTTCTTCTGCGGTGCATGGCAACGCTACGGATTCCACGAAGATGGACTTTTATCCGCCGTCAAACTGTGCGAAAAAATACTTGGGAGGAACGTCTGGAAATGAATACATCACTCTATGAATGCAAGATCTTCCATAAGCGCCTAAAGCCAGTGGAAAGACAGTTTAGCTACCAAGTCTTTATGCTGTCTGTTGATCTAGATGAACTTGATCAATTACACCAAGACCACTGGTTGTTCAGTAGAAACAAATGGAATATCTACACCATCAGAGATGACGACTACTTACATGAGAAACCTCATCAGAGCATTAAGCAAAAATTAATAAATTATCTCTCTGAGCAAGGTGTCGCAATACCAGATGACCATCGAGTCATTCTTCAAACATTCCCACGCATATTTGGCTATCAGTTCAACCCTGTCTCTTTCTATTATATCGAAGACAAGGATGGCGTCCCGTTCCTAACCGTCGCTGAGGTGGGTAACACCTACCATGAAAAGAAGTTGTTCATACTCCAAAAAAAGGACTCCAGCGATTGGTTTAAGCGTAAAGTCGCAAAAAACTTTTATGTTTCCCCTTTCTCAAAAGTAACAGATCAATTCGATTTTCAAATAGGCCCCAAGAATAAAAATTGGTCGATCAATATCAACGATTCAGACGATGAAGGACTTGTGCTCGTCAGTACGATTAGAGGGACTCGCAAAGGCTTTAGCTCACTACGCCTAGCGTGGTATACCATTCGCTACCCTCTGCTTACACTAAGAGTCATCTTCCTCATTCACTGGCATGCACTCCTCATGTGGTTAAAAAAACTACCCATATCAGGTAAAAAGCAATCCGCTAGCAATCAACACGAGGTGCTCCGCCCTCATCAATCACTCAAAAAATAATATGATCACAGCAAGTCAAGAACCAACAAAAATAGCAAACTATGGTTGGCAGCAGAAAGTCATCGACAAACTTTTTTCAAGCATGCTACAAGGCGGCCTGTTATTAAAATACAGTGATGGAACTGAACAACAGTATGGTGAAGCAAATCACCCGATAGAAGCGCAAATCCATCTCAAGGAAGACGCCGAATTTTTTAAGCGCTGTGTGGCATTCGGTAACGTGGGCTTAGGAGAGGCATACATGGAGAAGATTTGGGACACGCCCGACATCAAACCTGTGATCGCATGGTTTATTCGTAACATGAATGCCAAAATGGGAGCCAATGCATCATCCAATAAGCTAAGAGCAGTCAATAAACTAAAATTTCTAAATAAGCTGTTTCACATAGCTAGAGCCAATACCATCAGCAACAGTAAAAAGAATATTTCAGAGCACTATGATTTAGGTAATGATTTTTACCAACTCTTTCTAGACGACTCGATGACATACTCAAGTGGTCTCTTTCCTAGCGATTCGAGCTGCTTAGAAGAGGCTCAGTTTGCCAAGTATGATGCACTCTGTAAAAAACTCGCCCTCACTCAGGACGACCACATTCTCGAGATTGGTTGCGGATGGGGTGGATTTGCTTGCCATGCCGCTCAACATTATGGCTGTAAGGTCACTGGAGTGACCATATCACAAGAGCAATACAACTACGCGGTCACAAGAGTTGAGAATGCTAATTTAAAAGAATTAGTAAGCCTCAAACTACAGGACTACAGGGAAATATCTGGAAAGTTCGACCACATTGTATCCATTGAAATGCTGGAAGCTGTTGGGGACAAATTTCTACCAGAATATTTTTCTAAGTGTAACGCCCTGCTGAAGCCTGATGGTGCACTGGCACTCCAGATGATTACAGTTCCAGATTGTCGCTACGATGAACTAAAGCGAGGAGTAGACTTCATCCAGCGACACATTTTCCCAGGATCATTACTTATTTCATTAGGAAGAATCAATCAAGTCATGAAAAATACGGGCGAGCTCACGACGTTTCAAGTCGATGACATGGGCATCGATTATGCACGAACATTGAATGAGTGGCACGTTCGCTTTAATAAAAAAATAGACGAGGTAAAACAGCAAGGCTTCGACCAGACCTTCATTCGCAAATGGAACTATTATCTTAAATACTGCGAGGCCGCATTCGAAACACGCAATATCAGTGTGGTGCAAGCAATCTACACAAAGCCTAATAACGAGCGGATTAAGCCACTTAGATAAACTCCATGAAGACCACCTCTGATCATTATATAAAAAGGTTGTGGAATCGATTTATCATAAAGCCAATAAAGCATCAGCTAACACGTGGCATAACAGTTGAGAAGCTGGCTCTATCAATGGCAATAGCACCAATCGTTGCATTGTTTCCAATATTAGGATCAACCGCATTGTTAGGAATTATCACTGCTGCAGTTCTAAAGTTAAACCAACCCTTTCTCCTCTTTTTCAAAAGTCTTTTCTACCCACTCCATCTAGTCATGATTTTGGTTTATATTAGATTAGGCGAAACCCTCAACAACGCCGATCATATCACCTTCAGCATCCCAGAATTACTGGCACAGTTCATGGCGGATCCACTTCTTTTCTTTAAAAACTTCGGTCTGACGGCTCTTTATGGAGTCGAAGCATGGGCACTCACCACCCCTGTCTTTGGTATTCTTCTTTATTACCTGTTTCGCTATTTACTCAAACGCTACATCAAAAGACTACCGAGCGAAAAGAAATATGAGTTAAACCAGGAGGGCTGCCAATCATGATACTAGTTATCACAGGCTTAGCTTTGCTAGTCATATTTTCTATCGGTTGGCTCATCGCCATAAAGATCCGTAATTTTAGTATAGTCGACGCTATGTGGGCACTCAGCATGCCCCTTCCTGTGCTTTATTATATCGTCATCCATGATGGCGATGCCATCCGCGACTTCATAATGATAGTAATGGCAACTCTATGGGCACTTCGCTTAGGGATTCACCTCACTAAAAGGATACACGCTCATCACCCTAATGAAGATAGTCGTTATAAAAAATTGAGAGACCAATGGAATAGGAATTCGGGTAGTAATACCGCCGTAGTAAACCTTAAGTTCTTCATTATCTTCATAGTGAATGCGTCACTCGTTTTCTTACTAACACTACCATTCTATTTTGCGAGTCAACACACAGCACCAGTAGGTGTAATAGAACTCGCCGTGTTGATAATCTACCTCATAGGAATTATTGGCGAAACGGTCGCCGACGGACAACTAAGTAAGTTCAGAAAACTTAAAGGAGCGGGTAAAACAAGTTCGCAAATTTGTAACATAGGACTCTGGAACTATAGCCGACACCCCAATTACTTCTTTGAGATGATCATTTGGATTGGAATCTACGCGTTCTGCCTTTTTTCTCCAATGGCCATATGGACATTCCATGCACCCATCATCATCACTTTCTTATTACTTAAGGTAACAGGCATTCCTCCAACAGAGAAATCTCTGTTAAAAAGTAAAGGCGACGCTTACCGACAATACCAATCAACGACTAGTCCTTTTGTTCCTTGGCGTAAAAGTAACTCCGACACATTAACAAACTAACGACGAACACCTACAATACTATGGCCATTAATATAAATTCACTGCTAGAGAAAGATTGCATACCTGACAAACTCATCCGCTACGGCATACGCAAGAAACTCGCTAAAACACTCAACAAGGTACGTGCTAACAACTGCGAGGACAGGCAAAACTCCCTCATTGAGCATGTTAATGAGCTCAACAAAAGCCCTCTGGCAATCGCTACAGAAGAAGCAAACGAACAACACTACGAATTACCCACGAAGTTTTTTATTGGTTGCCTTGGACCAAACCTAAAATACAGCTCAGGCTATTGGTTAAATGACGAAACCAGTGATGACATTGAGGCCTCAGAAGAGCGCATGCTAAAGCTCACCTGTGAACGAGCTCAACTTGAGGATGGACAAAGAATACTAGAGCTAGGATGCGGCTGGGGCTCCCTAACTTTATGGATGGCAAAGAATTATCCAAAATCTAGCATCACCGCCATCTCAAACTCGAATAGCCAAAGACAACACATAGAATCTAAACTTAAAGCGAGGGGCTTAACAAACGTCACTGTCAAGACGGTCAACATGATCGACTATAAGGGAGAAGGCGATAGTATTATCGATCGAGTTGTGTCCGTTGAAATGTTCGAACACATGAAGAACTACCATCTCCTTCTAGAGCGCATCAGCCTATGGTTAAAGCCATCGGGCAAACTATTCGTGCACATTTTCACCCATAAGGACACCTCATACCATTATGAAGTTGAAAGTGAAGACGACTGGATGAGTCGCTATTTCTTCACTGGTGGTCAAATGCCATCAGATGACTTATTACTTTACTTTCAACAACATCTTTCGATTTCTAACCATTGGCAGGTGTCTGGTACTCATTACGAGAAAACAAGTAATGCTTGGTTAGACCGCATGGATAGCAACCGTAACGAATTATTCCCAATCATCGAAGAAACCTACGGCCAAGAGAACGCTACCAAATGGTGGGTCTATTGGCGCACTTTCTACATGGCCTGTGCTGAACTATGGGGTTACCAAAATGGAGATGAATGGTTTGTTTCTCATTACTTATTTAACAATAAAAAAGAGAGTTAAACCAGCTCACCTCTCACTCAAAGATATATAAACTTTTCTAAAAGTTCCCAACAAAATTAAACAAGGTCACAAAAAAATATTATATTTTTACTTGCCAATTTTAAAACACACTGGTAATTGTTCCTCAACTTAGAGAAACTCATGAACACAAACCGCAACATAGCAGACAACATTCAACACAAGGGATTTACCTTCTGTGTGTCTGCAGCAGTTCATAGTCGCTCATCTAAGATGCATCTTCAGAGCTATACTGAGGAACATTCACTGCTCACCAATTGGTCAACTTCACCTCTTAGTGAGGGAATGAAGCAGCAAAAAAAGTCCCAGCGAGAATCGTAGATTCGTTTAAATAGAACGACTTACAGAAGCTCGCTACCACAAAAAGGATAGCGGGCTTTTTTGTATCTATTTAATTCGAACCCCACACCAAAACTATAAAAATGTAACAGCATCCCAAAAAATAATTTCACATAGGCAATAAAAAAGCCCTCATCAGCTGGAACTAATGAGGGCCGGTAAAGAAAAAAAGAGACCAACGACGTCGATCCGCATCCTTCCCTTAAGCAAAAATAGGTTACACTCTTCGACGACACAGGTCAACACTTCTATAAGATAATATCTGTAGGATATTCTCTTAATATCAATTTACCATAGTATTACGTCGAAGAGGTTCTCCTAGGAGGTGTACCTGAAACACCAAAACGTCCGTCAAGAAATCCTACGGCTGTGGCTCATTCATGAGCGACAAGGGTGTTCATTTTTAATGTTTGAATAGCATCAAATCTCTCGTAAATGAGAGACCAATGTTGAGATAACACAACGATGCGTAGGACACCACTGTGCAGTCAAGTTTCCAAAACTTTTCGAACTAGGGGCAGTACCTAGACTACGTGACACCATTATCTATCTTTCGTTGAGAAATGAAGCACGTCATCAATAAGATCAGTTATATGATTGCGATACGTGAATCATTTCTCAACCGATAGAATGAGAAGCCAAAATGCTCCGTAGTATAATAGTAATACCCCCGTCTTTGACACGGGTAATCACAGTGCAACTCTGTGCGGAGCCACCACGATGACTTGTAGCTCAATTGGTTAGAGCACCCGCCTTTTAAGCGGAGGGTTGCGGGTTCGATCCCCGCCAAGTCAACTTTTTCAATCATTAGCGAGGTGTATGCTGGTATACACGGTGGTTTCATACGCCACCTACCGAGGGTTCGATTCCCTTCCTCGCAACCACTCAACCTCCTTAGTAGCTTAACTGGTTAAAGCCCTGCATTGTGATCGCAGAGAACTCGGTTCAATTCCGAGCTAGGGAACCAAAATAATAATAGTCCTCGTAGTGTAAGCGTTTAACACTTCCGACTTTCTATCGGGGGATCAGGGTTCAAATCCCTGCGAGGACACCACTTTAACGGATAGGTAAGCCGAGAATAATAGGCCTAGCAGCAACTGTCTTGAAAACAATCAATCCTTCAAAGGGTATGTGGGTTCGAGCCCCACCCTATCCGCCACTCAATACTCATGAGTGATTCACTCTAGGTATAAAAATAACATAAGGAATCTTAACCGGACAAGCGTGCCGGTCTTGTTTGCTAAACAATGAGTGCCCACCGGGGCATGGGGTGCAAGTCCTCAATATTCCGCCAATCAAAAAACAAAAAACAATTATGAAAAATATATTAGCAGAACGCGGTACTGAGGTACCTAATACTACCTCAAACGATCGCATCCAAATGCTTGCCACTTTACTGAGCATGCAATGCATCAACTACAAGATGCTCCTCCACAACATCGTGGACATCATACAAACCAACGAAACTCTCACCGCAGATGCTGTGCTCATCATTACCGACAGGCACCGATTAAACACTTCTGGTGCTAGCCAAGAGGATTTTGAAGTCGCTCTCGTAGCAGTCCGCTGTGCTTCACAATTACTTACAGCACCTGTGCTCATCGCCGCACTTAGTAAGGCGATGCAACATAGTTGGTAAACTCTAAACTGAAAAATGAACACTCGTAATCAACATCTAATAGCATTTGACGTTTCAAAACAGACTCATGTGAAGCTAGATTCTTTTCGAATCGTGGCTTGATAATGGTGAGATGCGGGCATCGTGACTGAAGAAAAACACTGATTTTCATAAGAATACAGCGAGTAATCCTAGCCAAATGCATAGCCTAGTCTCTTCAGCCTTACAAAAATTCATTCGTCTCTTTTGTCCTCTAAGTGGTATTATATTAAAAATGAACACCCGTAATCAACACATGCACTAGTTACAAAACATCAACCTAACAAAATAACATGTCCATCATTCATAAAAATATAGTTCTCGTCCTGAATCGAAGTTGGCAAGCTATTGCCATCACTTCGCCCGCCAATGCATTTTCCCAAATGGCCACAAATGCAGCGACTGGACTCGATGTGCAGGAGGCTGACTGGATGATCCCTGTCAAGTGGGATGACTGGAGACATCTCCCAGTGAGGGAAGATGACTTTTCCATTGGTACAGCTTCAGGTCAAATCAGAGTCCCCACCGTCCTGGTCTTGAGTCGCTTCAACAAAGTGCCACTCCACAGCCCAAAGCTGTGTTCAAAAAACATCTGGTTACGAGACCAAGGTATCTGTCAATACACTGGAAAAAGCTTGCTAGCAAATGAAGGAGACATCGACCACATCATACCTCAGTCTCGTGGCGGCCCAACAAGTTGGGAGAACTGTGTACTATCAGCACGTACCGTAAACAACAAGAAAGCTGATCGTACTCCACAGGAAGCGGGTTTACGGTTACTGAAAAGACCTAGAGTGCCTAGAGCACTCCCAGTAACACATTTCTTACGGAATCTCCACGACATCGATGACTGGAAACCCTTTCTTCGTGCCAGCGGAACCAGCGGCTAAAAACTTCAGTGGATGTATAAAAATCAAGGATGTGGAGCAATCTCCACATCCTTAATAAAATTTCAATCTTAGTCTAACTTACGTTGAGCAAGCTTCAACAATCGCATCAACAAGTCCAGGGATAGTATGCTCACGAGCTTCGATTTCTGGGATCATTTTTATCGCCGCAAGCGCAGTCGACGTCACGGGCCCAATCGATGCCACCTTGCACCCTTTTGGCCACTTCAAGTTCATTGCTTTAAAGTTTTCTGCCGCCGAAGCACTGGCGAAAGTTAATATATCAGCCCCTTCTTCAGTGAAAATTTGTACGGCTCCAGTTGGATCTTCAGTTTCCATCACTGTCTTGTATGCTATGCAATCGTCAACAATAGCACCAAGCGATGTCAGGCCATCGCTCACGATAGAACGAGCATCTGCTGGACGCACCCAGAGGATACGTTGATTATCCACACTTTGCTCATTGGCAAATGCTTTTACAAGCTCCTCAGCTACGTGTATCTCAGGCATCAAATCGACTTCGAACCGATACTCCCTGACCTTACTCGCTGTTGCGGGACCTACTGCTGCAATACGTAAGCCTCCAATACTACGTGCATCTTTGTAGGTGGCGTAGAAGGCTTCGAAAAACCTCTCTACTCCGTTAGGACTAGTGAACACAAGCCAGTCGTATTCATATGCTGCAGAAACTAGCTCAGCAAAAATTGCTTTATCGTCTGGGTGCTCGATACGGATCGTTGGGAGCTCCACGACATCGGCACCAAGGTCAGTGAGTTGTTTACTCATTTTACCTGCCTGTGAACGTGTCCGCGTCACTACTATTCTCTTTCCTAACAAAGGACGCTTTTCGAACCAATTAATCTTCGCTCGTTCCTTCACTACATTACCAACAACTGCAACAGCTGGAGATGCAAATTCCACTTTTTCTGCAATATCAGCTATCGTCTCAAGAGTCCCTTCTATGGTGCTTTGCTTTGAAGTCGTGGCCCAACGCGTCAACGCTATCGGTGTCGACGCTTCTGCCCCAGCTTCAATCAAGGAGGCAGCAATTTCACGTAAACGTAAAACGCCCATCACAAATACTTTTGTACCTGGCGTCTTCGCCAATTGATCATAATCAATCCCCTCTTCTCCCTCTCTCAAATTCTCATGTCCGGTAAAAATGGTGAGCTGGGAACTATGATCTCTGTGTGTCACAGGAATACCTGCATAGCAAGGACCAGCAATGGTAGATGAAATACCTGGAACAATTTCAAATTCAATACCAGCAGCAGCAAGAGCCGCAGCTTCTTCGCCGCCACGACCAAAGATCATTGGGTCACCACCTTTGAGGCGTACCACTATTTTACCTTCATTCGCTTTGCTAACAATAAGGTCATTTAGCTCATCTTGTGGCAAAGTGTGCTTTGACGCACGTTTGCCTGCATTAATTCTTTCGCAGCCCGCAGGAGTCCATCCCAGTAAAGTAATTGGACTTAACGCGTCGTAAATAATGACGTCTGCTTTTTCGATGCATTCTTTTGCCTTCAAAGTCACTAAGCCAAGATCTCCTGGACCAGCTCCGACAAGGTAACAAACTCCTTTATTCTTGTTCATAATAATGCATTAAATAATAGTTGAGCAGTACCTTTAGGATCGCTGATAGCACCTGCAAGCTCTGCTGTTTTTGGTTCTTCATTGCCAGTTTCGTCGAAAACAATGGCCTCCATCAACAATTTGTCCCCGAAAAGATGAGTCGACACACCCACCGGCGTGTGACAACCAGCGTCTAAAAGACGAAGAAATTCACGTTCAGCAACGACACGTGTGAAAGTTTCAGCATGGCAAATAGCTTCCACGCAAGCCTTAGTAGTTACATCGCCAATGCGGGTTTCTATGCCTACTGCTCCTTGACCCGCTGCTGGTAAAAATTGTTCGGGGTCGATCACTTTGCCATAGACTGTGCCTGACTCCGTGCTCATTTTACCAGTTGCATCGTAACCCAAGCGTAGGAGGCCTGCTTCAGCTAAAATGATAGCGTCGTATTCCTCTGATTCAGCAAGCTTACGCATACGTGTTGGCACGTTGCCACGGATGTCAGTCCATTTCAAATCTGGTCGCATCCATTGTATCATACGCTGACGACGCACACTGCTAGTCGCCACTGTTGCTCCCTTAGGTAAGGCGTGAATACCACCTGGCAATTTACTTATCAGAACATCATTGACCGGAGCTCGCTCCAGTACAGAACAAATTTCAAAGCCTTCAGGCAACACCGTCGGCACATCTTTAAGACTGTGCACAGCAAGATCGATTTCCCCAGCTTCAAGTGCCATTTCCAACTCCTTAGTAAACACACCCTTATCAAGAACGCCTTCAACTTTTGCCACTTCACTGAGTGGCACATCCGTGCGACGATCCCCAGTAGTAGTAATGACTTTTCGCACTACCTCCTTCTCAGGAAATGCTGCACGAAGGAGCTTTTCTGTCATATCAGCCTGCACAAGCGCTAATGCACTGCCTCGAGTTCCTACAATTAACTTATCCATGTGTTCCTGATTGTGTGATTTTTTTCACTTCTACCTCGATAATCTCCTTACAGAGTTCGATTTGTTTGAGTCTCTTGCCACGCCCCTCATCTGCTAATTGTTGCAGTGTGTCCATATCGTAAAGGTAAACTTCTTCAATCTCCCCCACAGTCGGGCAAATATCCCGAGGAACGGCGATATCGATAAAGAACATCGGGCGGTATTTGCGCTTTTTACGCACAGCTTCGACGTGTTCTTTCAGTACCACAGCATGCGGAGCACCGGTCGAAGAAACAACGACATCCACCTGCTCCATTACTTTTCCCCAGTCGTCGAATTTAACAGCCTCACCACCCAGTTCTTCTGCCAAAGCCAAAGCTCGTTCGTGTGAACGATTGGCTACAAAAATACTATTCGCACCTCGACTTTGTAGACTCTGTGCTGTGATACGGCTCATTTCCCCCGCACCAATGACCATCACCTTACTATCCTTCAAATGCCCGAAAATTTTCTCCGCCAAATCAACAGCTACACTACCTACTGAAGTTTGGCCAATTTGAATCTCAGTCTGGTTTCGCACCTTCTTACCTACAGTAAATGACTTCTGAAACAACTTATTCAAAACACCGCCAGTTGCATGGCTTCCATGTGCTTGACGATACGCCTCCTTCACTTGCCCAAATATTTCAGTTTCCCCGAGCACCATAGAATCGATGCCCGACACCACACCACAGAGATGACGCACAGCATCGTCAGCATGTTTAGTATAGAAATGCTTATCTAATTCACTGCCCACCTTTTCACCAGCTAAGTGATGCTTCACAAAGTCGTCCGCTTCCTCGACATTATCCACAGCGAGATACACCTCCATACGGTTACAGGTCGACAGTAATACAGCTTCTCTCACCCCATTAAGTTGTGAAATTTCGTGACTAACCACACCTTGATTCGGGGCAAGCACACAAAATTGCTCCCGCACCTCTACAGGTGCGGTCTCATGATTCAAACCTATGCAGTAAATCGTCATACTAGAGAAGTCCAAAAGGAATCAATGATGCAACAAATAGAACACAACAAATCTTAGCGAATGTACCCGGAGTCATCCCCTTAACTTGTGACCATATGAGGAATAGCACATAGGCACCCCAAACGCCAACAGCAGTCCACAGGTGAGACAGATGTGTCATCATTCCCTCCATTTTTAAACTGCTTAAAATCCCAGCTGTCAAAATCAACAACCCGACAAAAACTAATCTCTTGATTAAAGTAATAAGCTCAAAAATTGGTGGTAAATTCTTAAATAACCCACCACTCAGCTGGCGGTCTTTTAGCTTCTTATTTAAAGCCAAGAACATCACAGAAGCAACAGCCGCGAGAGATAAGGCCCCGTAGGAAAGAACTGAAAGAGCTGCATGAAGCTCGCCCCAGGCATCGATAGTATCCGTCCCCACACGAACCACATCGGAATCTAAAACCCCAGGCAGCACAGCTATTCCACTCAACAAAGCTACCAAAGGTGCTGAGAAAAAACCAAGAAGTGATACACGATAGGTAGAGCCAATCAGCATGTAAAAAATACTCAATGACCATGCGATAAACACTAGGATTTCACCCCAATCACTAAGCGGACATCTACCACGTTGTTCTCCCCTAATATAGAGAAATACACATTCGGACACGAACGCTCCGGTCATCAACAAAAAGGTAAATTTAGAACGCTCTCCCTTTTGAAGCGACACAACACCTATAATAGCTGCGAAGGCTGCTAGGCAGAAAGTGATTAACAATGTGATGTGAGCTGTATCCATCAACCAAAGCCATGCTATAGTTTAGAGCCAATTGCAAGGCTTTCCTCACTAGATCTATGAGCAGTATTCTGCACGGAAAAGCCGAAAGGCTTCCCCTTCGGCTTTTCCGTGTAAAACAAGTCCTATCGATCAGTTGTCATCGTCGTTAAAGCCTTTATCAGGCTTATTTCCGTCCTTATTCGCAACTTTTTTGTTCAAGATACGATCGAGACGCTCACTCACATTTTTAATCATTTTTTCAACTTTAGCTTTTTGAATAATACAATTTTTCGTATGGTATTCTGCTTCCTTCTGACCCAATGAACGAGCCCATGAATTCAATGCGACCGGAATATCTTTCCGAAGAGTATCACAACTATCTTTCATATCTCCATCTAGGTATTTACGTACCTCTGTGAGTTCCTCATTCAAATTTTCTGCAACCACACGTAAGCGCTTTGCTGTTGCTTTACGTACGTGATCCTCCCAATGGAAAGCCTCATAAAACCCAATAGATTTCTTCAATTTATCCATATGCATTTGAATCTCAAAGGCCGCATATTTCGTAGTTAAGAACTGAGGGCGCACACCCACACGCTCTCCAGCAATCAGTAACATTTTGGCAGACAAGTGGTTTGGATTAAGTCTAATCACCTCTCCCAACTTCGCCTTCACCTGAGGGTGATTCACTAATGAATTCACTCTTCCATTTTTTGCAATCCCTTGAATCTGAGCAAACACTTTGCTCGCAGCCAAAAATTTCTTATCACCTCCCGTATACGAGGCTGCAACTGCACTCTTTAAGTCAGTGACTACCACCACCTCATTCAAAATGAAAAACTCTAGCTCTTTCAGCACAATTAGTTGTTTAAAGTCTTCTTCTGTATCTTTAGCGACCAATACCCGATGCTCCTTTTTTGAGTTACGTAATCCCTTTAATTGCTGCCAAAAATTATGAGGTCTTACAATATGGTTTGCACTGTGGAGGTTCCCACACACAGTTAGCCCTGGCATCATCGTTTTACCTTGCAAACTGGCTCCGAGAGCAACAGCTAAAGGTCCTGATATACTAGATTTGTTTTGATCAGAATATATCTTGTTCGTTTTTATTTTTAGACGCACATTCTCTACTGATCCAAAACTTACACTTAATGCTTCTTTCAAGCGCCAAGGAACATCGCCCACACCTTCAGGCACATGCCACTCATTGCGCTTAGGCTCCATCTCCAAAACACATCCTTCTCCATCAATCACCTCAATAATTATCTTTGCTAAGACCTCTGATTGCTCAAGAGTCTCTCTATCGTTCACTTTGAGTTTCTCATCCTGCACCATTGGCATAAGCACGCTCGTGGTTTTTTGACTGAATTTAGCCACCCCTCGTTCCTGGGCCATCGCCGGAATCGCCGCGCATACTAAGGCTGAAAGAGGCCAAATTACGAATTTAATAAAATTTCTCATCGTATAAATATATATTTCTTAACTTATCCTAGGGATTCAATCATGGCAAGTTACAAAATAAATCGTTTCTTACCTGAAAAAGTATTCTAGAGCTCCGATCACCCCAAAAGAGACGTCCTTTTTTGCCACAAATCCACCACTAGCATGCACCCGATGCTTCACCACCTCCACAGCATTAGCAGGGCATGCCAACATTCCAGCATAGCGACAATCCAACATACCTAAATCATTAGGACCATCACCCATCGCAAAGGTCTGCGGTGCACCATAGCCCCAACGTCTGGCGACATGCTGAAGAGAGGTTCCTTTATGGAACTCACGATGCGTAAAGCGCATATAAATTGTGCTATGAAGATACTCTAGATTATCAACAAATTTAATATGCGCATTAACCTCCGCTAATATCTTATCCATTTCCTCCTCACTCTCCGCGATCATGCCGGCCTCGTCACCCACTTCTGAAACCCATTGAGCATTCGTAGAGTGTTCGACATATTCTCTGACTCGTTGGATAACCTTCGACTCCTCCTTAAATAAAGAATCGTGGGCATCAACACATGACCTCCGCCATCGCTCATCCACCTCAAAGCTCTTCGAGTCGGCGGAATAGAAAAACACCTCACGTTCGCGGCTGATAATAAAATCGGGCATCATTGGGAAATTCGATTGCTCTATACCTTCCATTAGATACTCATAAGATCGTCCCGTGTTGATCCCCCACTTATAACCGCCATCACGCAGTTCTGCCAATAAATCAAAACACGCTGGCTCTATCGGCACGGCATTCAGCGAACTATGTAAGGTGCCGTCAAAATCTAAGGCTATCACTCCTGCCATAAGATTTACTTCTTTTGACGCTTCTCATCAATGGCTGCAATCTGCGCAGACAATTTTTTCCATTGCTGCACCCATTCGCGCACCTGAACTTCCTCTCTTGTCCATATCTCACGTAAAGCCACTTCTTCATTCTCAAGCTTCTCAACGAGGGCCCGGCGACGTTTAAATAACTCCTTCATCACCTCCGCTTCTTGACGAGCATTCGCAATCCCAGTTTCAACTTCTCCATTCTCCTTCCCCTGCGTCTTCATATACGCAGCAGCCGCTTCAGGCTCTTTTAATGCCATTTTCTCTAGTTCTTTTTTCTGGCGAAATTTTGCTCTTTGATACTGTGCCGCAACGCGTCGTAACTCTATGTTGTGAGCTGTCATTTTCAATTCCAGTTTCTTCATTCCCAATGATTGCTCCACATAAATTAATTGTATTTGTTGCCATTTGACATAGCCAACTTTTTCTAACTGCCGCTTCACCCTCTCCCGCTTCATCACTAAATCGACTTCACCCTCTGCCCCAAATAAAGCGAAACCAGATGAAACCAACACAGTAATAAAAATTATCAATAGATGCTTCACGAGTCTTTAAGTGTTATAAATTCTAGAGAAATATCTAATGCCACAGCGGAGTGCGTCAAGGCTCCAACTGAAATAAAATCAACCCCCGTTTCGGCGATCGCCTTAATCGTTTCGTGATTCACACCTCCACTAGCTTCTAGCTTCGGGCCAACCTGACCACGCATCTCTACAGCCTCACATAACATATCATTAGACATATTATCCAATAAAATATAGTCGACATGCTCCAACTTGAGAAATTCCTCTACTTGCTGTAATGTATCGGTCTCCAGTTCAATCTCTACTGAGGGCTTATCTTTCTTTAACTGAGCTATCGCGTGTCGTAATGAGCTAATATCGTGCTGAGTCACTAAGTGGTTATCCTTCACCATTGCTCTATCGTAGAGTCCCATCCTGTGATTCGTTCCGCCGCCAACGACCACCGCACGTTTTTCTAAAAAACGCCAACCCGGAGTGGTCTTGCGGGTGTCCAATAACTTCGCATTGGTATGAGAAATCAATTTTATATAACTAGATGTCTTGGTTGCCACACCAGAAAGACGTTGCATAAAATTTAAAGCCACGCGCTCACTAGTGAGCACTGAGCGAGCCCTTCCATAAATTTCCATCACTCGGGTGCCAGCCTCCACAAATGTTCCTTCCTCAACTAATACTTTAACTTCGGTTGCTGAATCCACTTTAGCAAACACCTGTCGCACGACATCATAACCAGCCACCACCCCAGGTTGCTTCACTAGCATAAACCCCTTCGCCATTGCTCGTTCTGGAACAAAATACAGCGAAGTCACATCACCTTCTCCAATATCTTCAGCCAAGGCTAAATTGATCAAAGCATCCACATTAGAAGTTGAGTTCATTTATTTTTTAATTCGATGATACTTTAATGCCACGTTATCGACTACAATCGAACATTTATTAGCAAGAAAACGCACACCTATAGGAAACTTAAAATCGGGAGATCCCGCCGCAGCATCAAACTTGACTTGATACCTTGCCAAGCCTTCTTGCAATGAAGGAATCTGCTCAGCCAATTCAAATCTAGCAGGTAACTTATTACCCAAAGTTATATTCACCTTAAAGTCCTTGTTCGCCTCTAAAGGTTGATCTCCCTGCTTCGCAATGGAGAATTCGAGTATATAACTGTACCCCTTCTTCGCATATTCAGATGATGTTCCTGTCAAAATGCCATTTGTCAGAATCAGTGCTTGCTTGCCGTCTCCGCCCTCTATCGGCAGAGGCTGCATTCCCCCACCCCTCAGCACATTTAAACTCCAACCATCAAATGTAGGAAGGTACCCTCCATCGCTAGAAGTCTCAAATGATCCGTTCGCTAACGCAATCTCCTTAACACTGTAATCGACGGCAGCCTCAGCCCCTGTCTCCTTTTCTACTCCATCACCTTTGTTGATAAACCAAAGCCATATAGGTAAGCCTATGATTCCAATAAGTAAGACAATCACGAAAATCCATTTTTTCCCACTATTCTTCTCCTGCATTCCCGGATAGCCAGCTAGCCCAGCTGCCGGTGTCGATGTTGGTGCAGGGGCTGTGTAAGCATTTGCCGTTGGGTCTGCGGGAACCCCTGCCATAGCAGGAACTAATAAGTTCCCAGTTGTACTAACCACGGTCGAGCCCCCAGAGCCCAAGACTAGTGGTTGAGAAGCTGGCAAATGAGCTGGGTCTGGCTGATCATTTAAAACGAGTAACAAGGCTTCAAGGTCGCTCACCATTTCCGCCGCTGAATTGTAGCGCGCTGCAGGATCCTTACTCAAACAATTTACCAAAATCTCTCTAAACCTCGGATCACAAAGCACCAATTTTTCCAAATGCACATCATTCGGGTCTGGCGTATTTGCCGTCAACAAAAAGTAAGTCACTCCACCAAGTGAATAAATATCTGATTGAACCGAGGCGTTATTCGGCCCCTTCATGATTTCAGGAGCTGTGTATCCAGGCGTCCCCCAGATGATAGATTCATCAATTTCGGTATCTGTCTTTGTGGCCAGCCCAAAGTCAGCAACCTTAACATTAAAATTTTGATCCAACAGTAAGTTAGCTGGTTTAATATCCCTATGAAGCATACCACTTTCGTGGGCGCATGCAATCGCAGATGTCACTTGCAGCATCACCTCAGCGGTCTGATGTGACTCGACTGGCATACCGTTCACGGCATGGTGAAGCGAGCTACCATGCACATACTCCATCACAATATAAGGCATCCCGTCAGCATTACCAAAATCGATCACACCAAGTAGGTTCGCATGGTTCAGGCGGGCCATTGACTTCGCCTCTTCCTCAAACTGAAGCCTAAACTCAGCACTCTTTCCCAGTGAACGTGGTAAAACTTTAATCGCAACCTCGCGATCCAACGACACCTGAACGGCGCGATAAACAGCCCCCATACCACCCACTGCAATAAGGTGCACGAACTTGTACCCTGGAAATAATGGGGCTAGTTCGGCGATTTCTGGAGCTTCAAATGGTTCAGGAACAGACATGGATTCTTATGTGTGCAGACTAAGACAATTAATCCCCATGCCGCAATCACAATTTTTAAATGATCGATTAACCAATACTATCTGATGCCCTTCCTCCTTATTCACTTTTTAAACAAATTTTTTAATTCTTATGCGACGGCTGAGTGCGTCCCCCACGCTCAACTTCAAAAACAACCTCACCAGGCTTATAATAATCCAGCACGTCTCGTGCTAGTAACTCCATATAGGAAGGATCCTCCTGTAACGCTCTATTCTCTCGCTGAGCCCTGTCCTTTCTCGCCTTTGCTTCAGATTCCACCTTTAATGCGACTTCCAACATTTCCTGTTTCTCATCCAAAATAGCATATTGAGGCAGCGACATCACACTCGATGCGGCACAAAACATTAGCATCAAGACGTAGAAAGCCAGTCGGTTGGCTCCATTTATCACCTTCGTCTTAAACTGAAGATAACGATGAGCCCCGACCCTGCGTTTATAATCTCTCTTTTTGCCTCTCACAGTTAAAATTTAACAAAAACAAGCTACAGATCTCTAACCCTTTTAGAGAACTTGATTTCGAACTTAGATTAACGACCTCATCTTGCAAGAGCATTCGCCAGAATTTAACCCAATTGCGATGACACGTGACGATTTTATACAACAATGCGATTTCTTCAGATACTCGATCCTGTGTTATAATCTCTTTTATCTTTCAATAACCACCAACAAGAACAATAGAACTATGAGACCTGTAACTCTTTTCACCGGCCAGTGGGCCGACCTCCCACTCAACGAACTTCTCCCTAAAGTCAAAGAAATGGGCTATGACGGTGTTGAACTCGCCTGCTGGGGTGACCATTTCGATGTCAATGCAGCCCTGGAGAACGATCAATATGTCATCGACAAGTGGGAGCTCCTTAAGGCGAATGGCCTAGATTGCTTCGCCATCTCCAACCATCTTGTCGGTCAAGCGATCTGCGATAACATCGATTCTCGTCACCAAGCGATTCTCTCAGCTGATATTTGGGGCGATGGTGAACCAGCTGGCGTTCAGCAACGTGCTGCAGAGCACATGGCAAATGCAGCTAAAGCTTGCCGCAAGTTCATCAATGCTCGTGCTTCTGTCATGGGTGAGAGCAATCATAGCTTCAAAGCTGTCGTCAACGGCTTCACAGGCTCATCAATTTGGCATGCGATATACTCGTTCCCACCAACTTCGCAAGAATACCTTCAAGCTGGCTTCGACGACTTCGCTAAACGTTTCGCACCAATCATGGAAGTTTTCGAACAAGAAGACGTCTACTTCGCACTAGAAGTCCATCCAACTGAAATTGCGTTCGATATTGTATCAACCGAACGCGCACTCGCAGCAATCGATTTGCACCCACGCTTTGGCTTTAATTACGATCCATCTCACCTCGCCTACCAAGGTGTTGATTACGTAAAGTTCATCCGAGCATTCGAAGACCGTATCTTCCACGTCCATATGAAGGATGTCTGGTGGGGTCACGGTGACGGCACCGTTGGCGTATTCGGTGGTCACACCGACTTCGCAGACGCCCGTCGATTCTGGGACTTCCGTTCAGTCGGCCGTGGTGATGTAAACTTCGAAGAAATCATCGTCGCCTTGAACGACATCAACTACAATGGACCCTTATCAGTCGAATGGGAAGACGCTCGCATGAATCGCTTCCACGGAGCCACTGAATCCTGTGCATTCGTGAAGAATCTTGACTTCCCTACCAATACAGGTGGATTGTTTGACTCTGCATTTGATAACGACAACCAGTAATTTTAAACAAATATGATCCAAGGAAAAGATACACAGTCCGGTACCCATCGTAAAATTCGCATGGGGATGATTGGCGGGGGACGCGGAGGATTTATCGGAGGTGTACACCGTATTGCGGCGGCACTCGATCAACAAATCGAACTCGTCTGCGGTGCCTTTTCCTCGGACCCACAGCGCTCTAAAGATTCAGGCAAAGACTTCTACCTGCCTGAAAATCGTTGTTATGGTTCTTACACAGAAATGTTAGAAAAGGAAGCTACCCTTCCTGAAGGCGAACGCATGGACTTTGTCACCATTGTCACGCCTAACCACCTTCACTTCGCTACCGCTAAAGCTACACTTGAAGCGGGTTTCCATGTGCTGTCAGATAAACCAGCCACCTTTGACCTGCCGCAAGCCAAAGAACTCCAAGCAATTGTTGAGAATTCAGGCTTACTGTATGGACTGACTCACAACTACACGGGTTACCCGATGGTCAAACAGGCTCGCCAACTCGTGGCTGAAGGGAGACTCGGAAAGATCCGCAAGGTGATCGCAGAATACCCGCAAGGCTGGCTGGCCACTAAAGTAGAGGACACCGACCAAAAACAAGCGGCGTGGAGAACTGACCCAAGTAAATCTGGAGCTGCGGGTTGCGTAGGCGACATTGCCACACACGCAGAAAATTTAGCGGAATACATCACAGGGTGCGAAATCGATGAACTCGCAGCCGACCTCACAACCTTCGTCGATGGGCGTCGTCTAGACGATGATGCCAACATCTTATTACGCTTCACCAATGGCGCCAAAGGTATTCTTCATTCCTCACAGATCTCAGTAGGAGAAGAAAACTCTCTTAACATCCGCGTCTACGGAGAGAAGGGAGGACTTGAGTGGCACCAGAGCGAACCAAATACCCTGCTCGTTAAATCTCTCGAAGGCCCAACAGAAGTGCACCGCACTTCACTCGGCTATATCGGAGAAATGGGGGCTGCTGCCACTCGCTTACCCGCTGCACATACCGAAGGTTATCTAGAAGCCTTCGCCAATGTTTACAAAAGCTTCACCAACCATGTGCGTTGCCGAATCGATAACGTCGAGCCAGACGCCATCACTCTGGATTACCCAAAAATTGATGCTGGCGTAAGAGGAATGGCATTTATTCAAGCCGCTGTTGAATCATCTCAGAACAACGCAACTTGGACAAAGCTGGATCTCTAATCAATCTTATTGATTTACTTTAACTGGGGGCTGAGCATTTTGCTTAGCCTCCTTTTTCTTTTCCTTCTTTGATCAAATCACGGATTGTAGCTCGTAACTTATCAGTGAAGTTACGCCACGTGGTGGCACCATTCTTTACCAACTCCAACAACTTATACCATTTCGATGGTTAGATTGTCGGAATGGTGCTGGAGATCGTTGATTGAAGCGAGCCACAAGGAGGGAGCGTAGCGGGCTACGTGCCGACGAGTAACGCAGATAGAATCAATGAGATCCTGCACCCTCTCACTTTTCAGCTATGATGACTGACTTAAATACCTAATAACCTCCATTCCTACAAGATGACTGTCGAGATGGCATTAGCTTTCGGGGCACTATTAACCCCCACAATTTTAATAATAGCTTGCCTCTTCTAGGCTGGTCATCGTCGACATTTTTGTCTATCACAGATCCATGGATAATGTTCATTGGCCCGCTGAATGGCAGCAACAACAAGCCGTGTGGTTCTCGTGGCCTCACCGTGCAGACACTTGGCAAGGCGACATCATAGAACTACAACGAAAGTTCGCTGGTATAATTTCAACCTGTGCTCGTTACCAAAAGGTCTGCATCAATGCCGACAAGTCACTCTTCAGATCGATCGAATCCATGCTTCCCAGCATGGTCAACGTCAAGCTCTTTGACCACCCCACTAATGATGTATGGTGCCGCGACCACGGTGCAACCTTTGTGGTCGAAAACAACTCTCTCAAAGCCATCGATTGGCAATTCAATGGCTGGGGTGAAAAATTCCCTCCATGGGATCTAGATGATCAGATTGCTCAACAAATGGCGACTGCAACGCAGGCCAAATACTACCGTTCACCTCTCTACCTCGAAGGAGGAGCAATCGAAGGCAATGGTGCAGGAATCGTCATCACTACAGAAGCGGTAGCACTCAACCGGAATCGCAACCCAGACTGGAGTAGGCAAGAGGTCGAAACCGAACTTAAGAAATGCCTTGGAGCCACCGACATATTTTGGTTACCGAAAGGAATTGAAGGTGACGACACAGATGGTCACATCGATGATCTAACACGATTCATCCAAGAGGATGCGTTAATCACCATTGTCGAATCTAACACCAAGGATAAAAACTACAGAACACTGCAAGAAAACTACGAACGCTTACAAGATTTAAAAACAACTGGCGGAAGCAGTATAGAAATCATCAAACTGCCGATGCCTGACCCCATCGTCGCTAAAAATTGGAGACTCGAAACACTACCAGCCTCTTACGCCAACTTCCTCATCCTAAATGAAGCCGTTCTCGTCCCCACCTTCAATCAAGCTAACAATGATGACCGAGCCCTTGGCATCATTAGAGAATGTTTTGCTGAGCGTGAAGTCACCGGCATCGATTGCCGCAACATCATTTTCGAAGGCGGAGCTATCCACTGCATCTCCCAGCAACAACCGGTGGTGTAGGGTCGTGGAAATAAGTTCATATTACATTTTTATCACCTAATTGTAATATCCAATACTTGGAGGCTTCTCTAGTCTTTAAAGTATCATGAAACAGGGGATCACACTTCCTACGACACCATCTTGCTGCCCAAGCTGCAGCCATAACCGCGACCCTATCGGTAACTTTAGTTATGGTCAGTGCCCCCCTGCGGAGTTTCTCTATCGTTGGTGGCTTATCCTAAGCACACCACTCTCTGTGGCACTTGCTTTAGTAGCTCTTTCTATTCCGTACAATACTACCCCTTACAAAGCTGGCCTCATTATTCCGGGCATTATCATCATCACCGTCTGCACTGGCTTATTCCTCATTTCACTGATCCCAAAAGCAACCGTGCTGACCTGCCACCACTGCGGCCATAACCAGACCTTCTTTAAAAGCTTTAAGGCTCCCATCATTACCGAAAAGAAAGATTCAGCCGCCTCTCTTCCATTACCCAAAATTGACAAAAAACGTCCACTTATAACCACAGAGGGACCCGCTCTAAATTTAAAATGAACACCTCCGTAACATTAGAGTCACTGAAGAGCGTTCGCCCACTTTCCATGCGAGGTAGGATAGCTATGAAACCACACACAAACAACGGCTCATTAAGCTGCAGTAATCCTTGCTGTAAAGCTCCCCTTAACTCGATAGGCAACGTAACCTACGGCAGCTCAAGGTTTGCTCAAGCAACGCGTCACTACACCCTCATCGGACTTCCTGTATTTTGTATCATCCTAGCGTGCTTTGGGATACCAGCTATCTTTCCCCAATTCACTATTGGCCCAGTCATTCTGATCTATGTTATCACTGCTATGCTTCCAAAAACCACACTCGTCACTTGTCACCACTGTGGACACAAAAAGGAATCAATCGGCCGCACAGTGATACGCCCACTCATCACACACACAGAAAAAGTCAAAGCTCCTAACATAGAGGTGCACGCAATCGAAACCGTCAAACTAGAAGTCACGAAAATTGGTTCAAGCCAGACGAAATACGAGCCCGACACCAGTGACCGTCGCAGACGTAATAGCTCCCGCTTCGACCTCTTCGGATCAGAACCTCTCAGCAGAAACTTCTCACGCAGGTGGTGATTCGAATTAAACTGTAATTAACTATTTTTGAGCAGCCTTCTTGGTCTGCTTATCTGCCATCCAAATTCTATAGTGCAACTCATAACCCTTTGGTAAATAGACCACCAATGGGTTTTCACTGTCGTAGCGAACAAGCATGCCCTCAGCCATTACCAAACGCTCTTTAGGATCAGTTTGCCCGCCAATCAATGTGTGCATTACTGAATCATTCACCCCCTTGTAATAAGGATATCCCCACCCTTTCTTCTCCAATGAAAGCCCTAGACTGTAGCTATTAATCCCATCGGTTATCATCATTTTTGCTGGTATCAGCTCTACTTTTTTTACCGACTCATCCTCCAATTTAGGTAAAATAATAACGTGTCTTTGCTGCTCACCTAGTTCCGCCGCATACCGTTTTAAGTTTTTCTGAGCTGTTTCGTTTTTTGCTATTTCTGCAGCAACTACAGAAATAGAGGCCACGCATGCCAGTAAGGTAAGTATCGCTTTCTTCATGATACTTACTGTGGCATTAAGCATGAACTTTGCAACAACTTATTAAAACTTTTATTGCACAGCACTCTCATTCCACTGCAATCGTGAATCCAGCACTTCCTCAGGCGCAAACTCCACATGGATCACCCTTCGTTGAGCTGGATTGACAGCCCTCTTTGAAGCATGCAAGGTCAAGGGCTTCATCAATAACACATCCCCAGCTAAACAACTGTAGCATTGCGGTTCGCTCTGCTTGACCACTTCACTCACCTGAGCATGCGGCAACCTCCCCATTGAATGACTTTTAGGAACACACCACAGCGCTCCATTTTCTTCAGGTGTGTCGTCGAGATGTAAACGCAGCGTCACAATCGACTCTAGCACCTCGCTCGGCGGCTGCACGTGCACCACACCAGATTTCTCCGACCACGGCCCGTAGCCATCGACCTCAACCTTGCGATCAACTGCTATAGTCAGATCTTGATGCCACGCCACCGGCCAATTCTCTTCAGCCGTTTTATTAAATAAAATGGATCGCACCGCCCTCAGTGGCTTCACCACTCGCTCACCTCTCGGCAAGAGTTCACTTAGAATCATTTCTTTCAGCCATGATTGCAGTATAGCCGATCGCCCTAACAGCTGTCGCACACAGGCACTACCAGCTTCTTCAGAAATACGATCAACCTCAGCACGTAATGCCTTCAGCGTCGACTCATTGACAACACCCGTGACCAAGGTAATCCCTAATTCCTCAACACTCATCGTGTTAGCTAATCATGCCCTTAAGCCGCATTACGGAGTAAAGCTACCATCACGCCCTGGATCACTAATTCGCGAGCTGGAATAAGGTCAGAGAACAATTCGTTCTCTGCTTGTAAATAAGGCTCAGCACCACGATTTTTGATATAGCGTTTCAAGGTTGTTTCGCCATCGATCAATGCAGCGACCACATCGCCATTACGTGGCTCCTTAAATTCTAACACCACTGTGTCGCCATCACAAATGTGAGCATCCACCATAGATTCTCCGCGCACCTTCAAGGCAAATGTTTTCGCAGATTGTGATAAACCAAGTGAACGCACATCAATCGATAAACAACCTTCTTTTGATTGTTCCTGATCTTCTCCCATTCCAGCAGCGATGCTACCGTAAATCGGAATATCTACAATTTCCTCACGGTCCAACTCCTCTGTGAACGCTACAGCACGGGCTTTGCCAGGAAATCGCTGAATCACGCCCTTTTTTTCCAAGGCTCGCAAATGACCCATCACTGCCGTTTGACTGGCAAACCCAAAGTGATGTTGGATCTCACGAGTCGAAGGCATCACCCCCGTCTCGTGTTGAGATCTTTTCATGAAATCTAAAATCTCCTGTTGTCGAGTTGTTAATTTATCAGCCATAGTACATTGAACACTGTTCTAAAGAACACACTATAGATAGAGCTAAATGTTGCAAGAACTATTTTTTCAAGCTATGGCTGGGATGTGCTCGATCCCATCTACATCTGCGGCTCCACCGCCTCTGGTAAATCATCCTTCGCCATCACGCTTGCAAAGCTGCTCGATGGCGAAATCATCAATGGAGATGCCTACCAAGTATATAAAGGAATCGAAGTCATTTCAGCGGCTCCATCAAAAGAGGAACTCGCAGCAGCTCCCCATCACCTATTCAGTTGCTTAGACTCTTCCGAGTCGATGGATGCCCAACGCTACCGCGATCTGGCTCTAGCATGTATTGCAGAAGTACAGTCACGTCATAAACGTCCCATCGTGGTCGGCGGATCTGGAATGTATCTCAAGTTCCTCACCCATGGCCCCTCACCAGTGCCATCGGGCAGCCACGAACTTCGGCAGAAGTTGGAGCTAGAAACCACTGCAGATCTTGCCCAGCAGCTCACTGATATCGACCCCGAAGGCGCAGTTATCACCAACCTAAAAAACCGACGCTACGTCATTCGTGCTCTAGAAATCTGTATCCTTAGTGGGCAAAAAATGTCGCTTATCAAATCTGATTGGGCCTCAGAAAGTGAAACCATCAGCAAGAGCCTTATCGGTGCCGTGCTGCAATGGGACACCGATACCTTACGCCAACGCATCCATCGTCGCACCTCCATCATGCTGGAGTCTGGAGCACTCGAGGAAATTGAACAACTGCACGCACCCTCTGAAACCTGTGAAAAAGCCATTGGCATCAGCACCATTCGCCAATACCTAAAAAAGGAGATCACGCTCGAGCGCTGCCATGAGCTTATTTTCTTCGCCACCTGCCAGTATGCGAAACGCCAACGCACATGGTTTAAAAAGGAATCCTGGCTCACCCCTCTGCACGTGTCAGAACAAACTGACACTCAAGAACTCGCTCGATCATTCATTGATCAATTGGATTAAACATAAGTTTGACGATATCCACCTTTTTGATGTTGCAGAGCCAACTGAGCTACGACAAATTTACCGCGAATCACCAACATCATTATGTTACACACACTCGCTGAAGTCAGCACAGACACCATCGTAAATGCCGTTACTGGACTCGTGACAGCATGGGCACCAATGATCCTCTTAGCCCTGCTCACTCTGGTGATCGGCTGGAAAGCTTCTAATTGGATTGGAGCACTCATTGGAGTTCAACTCAAACGCCGCGAAGTCGATCCTTCCCTCATCCCGTTTCTTACTTCACTCGCTGCTGCTATCTTAAAGGCTGGCGTCATCGTTTCTGCCATTTCAACGCTCGGCGTAGAAGCCACTTCATTTGCTGCGATCTTTGCCGCAATGGGCTTAGCTGTCGGCATGGCTCTCAGCGGCACCTTACAAAACTTCGCTGGTGGTGTGGTCATCCTCATCCTACGCCCATTCAAGGTAGGCGACGTGATCGAAGCTCAAGGCTACACAGGTAAAGTAGAAGAAATCAGAGTCTTTGAAACCATCCTCCTCACTCCGGATAATAAGATGATCCATATTCCTAACGGAAAACTCCAAAACGATTGTCTTGTCAACTACTCAACCATGGAAGACCGTCGTGTCGACTTCACATTTGGTATCGGCTATGACGACGACATTGACGCAGCGCGCGATGTCATTCGTGGCGTCATTGATACCTACGCACAGGTGCACAAGGACCCTGAACCTTTCATCAAAGTGGGTGAACTCGCTGATAGCTCAGTAAACTTTACCGTTCGTATTTGGGCTAATGCAGCCGACTACTGGGACCTCTACTACGGCATCATTGAAGATGTTAAGAAAGCTCTCGATAAAGCGGGCATCAGTATTCCATATCCACAGCAAGACGTACACATGCGTCAAATTAGTTGAGCTTTATCGACTATAAGTTCACCATACAGTCAATTGTTTAAATAAAAAATTGACAGTATATCCACTTAAATTTAAATATACATTGTACATTTTTACCAACCTCATCGTAATGAAAATTTTAATAAAAAATCTATTTTTATTCTCCATAACTTTATCAGCTAACTGCTACGCAATTAGCTATATTGTTGATGATCCAATTGAGGATAATCCTGTAGATATCGATGGAAGTTTGTTCATGTCAACGAATCTAACGACGGATCCAGATACGACAGTAGTCACACTTACTCAAACTATCATAGAAGATGCGGACACAACTTTCATTTTCAATGCAAGCCAACTAGGCTATACAACCTTCGGAGGGGAAACATATTTTACAATTGGAATTTCTGTTAATGAACCCGGAAACTCAAAAGATTTTATTACTCTTAACACACTCAGCATCTCAGTAGCAGGGATCGGAAGTCCAATCTACGACTTAGACTCAATTACAGATAATGATGTCCAATTTAACCCCGTCGCTGATGACCCTTTCACAACAACGGTCACCGACGCTGTGTCGTTCAATAGTGGTGGTGGTCTGTTGAATATCGGCATTTTCATTCCAACGTCCGTTCTAACAGACAATGATATTCAAGGCTCTGATATAATATCGTTAACATACAACATCAGCGACTTAGAAGCAGCTTCAGATTCAATTATGCTTGCCTCAGATGGCACTACCTTCACCCTTGTCCCTGAGCCCTCAACCTCTCTGTTCGCCTTAATTGGATCAGCCTTTTTCCTTGCTAGGCGCAGACGTAATTAAAGAGTTTTCAATCAGTCCCTCAGTGCACTCCAAGGAACCTGACCAGAAACATCGACTGATAATGCCGGTTCAGCCCCTTTATTCCCTAACACCGCGAGTAACTTTGCTGGCCCCTCACCTACATTGAATGATGCATGTACCACTCCAGCTGGAATGAAGGCCACATCGCCAGGGCCTAGGGTTTTCTTTTCTTTCTCAACCCATTGCTCCACCTGACCTTCAAGCACATAGATTAGCTCTTCTCGTGCTTCATGATAGTGGAACCCATGACCAGAACCTGCTGCAAATGTGGCTCGGATCATTAGCACCTGCTCTGCAGGGATTTGGTCGGACTCGAGTGAGGTAAAAAACTCATTAAGAGTCGTTCCATCATCTACACAGTATATATCTTGGCGGTTAATAAACATTGATTTGAGTAATTTAATACTGCGTTAAATCGGACAGTAGAACGACAACCTAATATTTTTTCTTCACTGGGATTGCCTTGAATTGCTTCGTTAAGTCCTCTAACGAACTCTCCACCGCCATTCTCTCCAAACTAGATGCTCCCACAAAACCTACCGTGTCAGTGTGTTCATTAATGTAAGCTGCATCGTCAGGCGTAAGGATCGGACCACCATGTGAAAGGTAGAAGATATCATCCCTCACAGATTTTGCACCATCAATGATATTCTGAGTCAGCTTTGCTGCTTCAGATAGCGAATAGGCAACCGTGTCCACTCCGATAGAACCACCTAAAGTCGTCCCAGCGTGTGCCACAATCGCATCCGCCCCAGCTTCAGCCATCGCCTTCGCTTCCTCAGGCGTGCTGACATAAACGATAGAGAACAGATCCATGCGATCCCCCAAGCCCACCATCTCAAATTCTTTCTTTGTCGACATCCCAGTCTCCTCCAGTGTCTTTCTAAAATGTCCATCGATGAGCGTGTGCGTTGGAAAGTTATTAATTCCAGAGAAGCCCATCTCCTTCACTTTCAGAAGCCAATGCCACATGCGACGCCTAGGATCAGTTGCGTGAACTCCACATGCTACAGGGATTTCATCGACAATGGGCAGCACCTCATGCTCGCCAATCTCCATCGCTATTGCATTGGCATCCCCATACGCCATCATACCACAGGCAGAGCCAGCCCCAGCCATACGGTATCTTCCAGAATTGTAGATAATCAACATATCAGCCCCCCCTTTTTCAATAAATTTCGCAGAAATACCTGTACCAGCACCTGCAACAATTAATGATTCACCTTTATCGATTGTGTTTTGAAAACGGTCTCGCACTTCTTGTCTTGTGTAAGGATTTCCCTTACCTGTCCATGGATTTGGCATAGCTTTAGTTGGTTATAGTGATAGTTCTAATCTGGATCACATCATATGTGCTTGTGCCATGACGACCAGAACATCCACTTTATCAATCACCACTACAACCCAACATAAATACACATCAATCACAAAACACGCTTCCCATCACACCCAGCCTTCGCTATAGATAGCACTCATGAAATTCTTTCTCTGCCCTGACAAATTTAAAGGGTCGGCCTCTGCTCAACAAGTCATTGAGGCCATTACCGAAGGTATCCAGCGTGTTATTGAAAATCCACACATTAGCTCCTGCCCGATATCCGATGGCGGTGAAGGCTTCGCCCAGATTGCTTCTGCACACCTCGCTGGTAACTGGGTCACCACCCCAACTATAGATGCTCTCCACCGCGCTATCGAAGCTCAATATTACGTCGCTAACAAAATAGCCTACATAGACATGTCAGCCTGCAATGGCCTTGTACAGATTGAACCCAGCCTCCGTGATCCTCTTCACTCCTCTACCCGCGGTACCGGTCTCATGATAAAACACGCAATCGAACATCATGCCGTCAAACAAATCTACATAGGGCTAGGCGGTAGTGCCACCAACGACGGCGGCATCGGCATGGCTCACGAACTTGGTGTTCGCTTCCTCGACTGCAATGGAAAAGTGCTCACACCCACTCCCTATCACCTCATGCACTGCCAGAAAATTGATCTATCAGCAATGATCAAGCTACCACCAATCACAGCTGCATGTGACGTCAACAACCCGCTTCTCGGCGAGAACGGTGCCACCTTCATATATGGCCCACAAAAAAGTTCGATCGACCTCAACGATCTTGAGATGACATTGACTCACCTAGTGAATCTCACTGCAGGTCACGAGGATGCGAATACTCCGGGTGCAGGTGCCGCTGGTGGACTTGGCTTCGGTTTGCTTCACTTCACCCATGCCTCCCTCGCTCTAGGATTTGATCTCATTGCTGACATGACTCAACTTGATAACTCCATCAAGAGTGCTGATATCATTATTACCGGGGAGGGTTCGCTCGACTCCCAAACCCTTAATGGCAAAGGCCCCCATGGAGTTGCCCTATTAGCACAAAAACACAATAAGCCCGTTTACGCAATAGCGGGCTCAATTGAACCACAAGCTGCAACAATATTTGATCAGTCATTATCACTGGCCTCACTTAACCTGCCCATAGAAACCTGCATGCAGAATGCCCCCCCATTGATTGCAGATCAGGCTGAAAAGCTCGTACGTTCGATTGATAGAACCACAAGTTAAGCTACAATGAAGTATTCTGAAAAACACACCTTCGGAGAACACACTGCCCAAACTATCATAAAGAGTGGTCACGTAGACCAACGCCCGTGGCTCACCGAGCTGCCTATCTGCACCACCTTAGAGAAATTTCAAATTCATCACCTCGGAGAAATTACAGCTAACACGCCTTACTCAGTAGTCCGTGAGCACCAAGAAGGAACCTTTTTTCTTTCCTGTCTGGAGGGAAAAGGAGAGGTTCTCATCAACGGTCAATGGTTTGAAATCTATCAAAACCAAGCCTGCTTACTGCCACCATTTCGTCTCAACGCCCTCAGAGCTATCCCAGACACACCCTGGAAATTTCACTATGTTAGATACTTCCAAGATAAAGAACAAAAGCCACCCATCACTTGCCAACAGCCCGTTATCGACACCTTTGACAGCCGTGTCTTCGCCAGTGCCATGCGTGGTATGATCAATGAGCAACTCCATCTAGGTCGCGCAAAGTTCCTCACGCAGTGGGCACAACTTATCCAAGTCTATGTTGAAGATTTTTCAGAAAAATGGAAAGTAGACAACCGACTTTGGTCATTGTGGCACCAAGTCTCCGCCATGCCCCAGAAACATTGGACGCTAGACACAATGGCAAGAGCGGCATTCGTCAGCACAGAACACCTACGCCGCCTAACATTAGAAACCTACGGTCGTAGCCCGATAAAACATCTGACATGGATTCGCCTACAACGTGCTGCAGAACTGCTAATCACCACCAATGATAAAGTGGAAGTTATTGGTTATGACGTTGGTTACAGTTCGCCTTACGTATTTTCCACTGCATTTAAGCGATTTTTTTCTATTCCTCCCTCAGAATACCGCTTCAGTAATAAAATTGAATAGATACTATAGTTAACAAAAAGAAATTACGTGATTTATTTGAAATCCACATTCATCGACCAATTACCCACAGATCATTGCCTCAACGACAAACTCATGATTTTATAGTAGTAAGAAAAATTAGTATGATTAAAAAACACACCATCCTTCTCTTAACGGCTCTCATCGCCCTGGTATCCTTCGTGTTGGCCGCTACTCAGGAATCTAGCGAATCCTCATCGACTACCAGTAAGGCAGACGCTAAGCCAGAAGCTCGTCGCCTTGAGGTGCTCTTCCTAGGCAGCCCCAATAGTTCCCATCGCCCACTCGATCGCTTCCACACCATCCGTAGAGCACACGGCATCAAAGGCGTTAACTACACCTATGCCAACCAGCCTACCGCTCTCACTACTGAAAACTTAGCCAAATACGATGCCTTAGTCGTCTACGGTAATCATGACAAAATTTCAAAGGATCAAGAAACTGCACTCATTGATTATTCTACCAAAGGAGGAGCCTGTGTATTTCTCCATTCTGCCTGTGGATGTTTTCGTAATTCAGAACCATTCATCGCCCTCCTTGGGGCTCAGTTCAAGTCGCACGGTCGAGGCGTATTCAGAACTAAAATTGTAAAGCCTGACCATCAAGTCATGAAAGGCTTTCCTGGATTCGAATGCTGGGATGAAACTTACGTCCACCAAAAGCATAATCCTGATCGCACTGTCCTTCAGAAAAGAGAAGAGGAACCATGGACCTGGGTCAGAACCAATGGCAAAGGGCGCATCTTCTACACCGCTAGTGGTCATGACGAGCGCTGCTGGGATCTCGATGCATACCATGACCTCATTTATCGTGGCATCATGTGGACTGTAGGCGAGACAAAAGCACAACTACTCAAGGATCTAAAAATTCCAACTTTAGAATACAAAAAGTCTCCCATCGACCTTGCCTTTGGCCCACAATGGGGAAGGACAGCACCGGAACGCAAATCGGATGCTAAACCAATCGACCCACAACATTTTCAAAAAGCTCTCGCTCCAGAAGAATCACTTAAGCTGGCTCAAGTGCCTGTCGGCATGGAGCTCCAGCTCTTCGCCTCAGAACCAATGGTAGTGAACCCGATTGCTCTGAACTGGGATAAACAAGGTAGAATGTGGGTAGTAGAAGCCTACGATTATCCGAACAGCTTCGTGATGAATAGCCCAGGTCTCGATAAGATCAATATCCTAGAAGACACCGATGGAGATGGTAAAGCTGACAAACAAACCACTTTTGCAGGCGGACTCACCATCGCCACTTCAGTCCTCCCTATAGATAAAGGCTGTATCACCACTGATGGGGATTCTATGATCTACCTAGAAGACACGGATAACGACGGAAAAGCTAACAAACGCAATGTCATCTTCAAGGGTATTAGCCTTAGCGACACCCACGCTTGTGTTTCTAACATACGCCTAGGAATCGATGGTTGGATCTACGCTACTGTAGGATACAGCGGGATAAAAACCACAGTTGCAGGAAAAGACTACAACATGGGAAAAGGAGTTTTCAGATTCAAACGTGATGGCTCAGCTTTCGAAATCATCCAAGGCACTACCAATAACACTTGGGGACTCACCCTCACCGAGGAAGGTCGTCTTATGGGGTCGACCGCAAACATGAACCCATCTTTCTACGTTGGCATCCCTAACCGCATACTAAAGGAAACAGGCATCAAACCTGAGAAGACACCTAGAGCTGATCAACAAGAAAGAATATTTCCAATCACCTTCGACCATCTGCAAGTAGATCACTTAGATCACTTCACGGCAGCAGCAGGACACAGCATATACACTGCTAGGTTGTTTGGTAAAGAATGGTGGAATAAAAGAGCACTCATCTGTGAACCTACAGGAAAGTTGGTCACAGCTGCTACTGTTTCCAAAAATGGCTCTGGATTCGTCACCCATAACACGGAGCTAAACATCTATGCATCTGCCGATGCTTGGTCAGCCCCTGTCGCAGCTGAAGTTGGCCCAGACGGGGCAATTTACATTGCAGATTGGTATAACCCTGTGATCCAACACAATGTCTATCAGCAGCGAAAAAAAGTGAAGCGCGGCAAAGGCAATGCCTACGAGTCTGAGGTGCGTGACCGCCAACATGGAAGAATCTATCGAATAGCTCCAAAAGGTGTGACGCCAGCACCTCAGCCAAAACTTGATTCGCTGACATCAGCATTGAAGGCACTAGACCACCCAAACATGTTCTGGAGAGTTCGAGCTCAACAAATGATTTTTAAACAAGGCGACAGTGCCATTCCGGCACTTGATAAAATTGCCAAAGGCAACACCAAGGGAAAACTCCACGCCATCCATCTGCTAGGCCAGATGAAGCAAAACACAGTGAACTACTTCTCAGTTAAAACTATTCACCCAGGTGCCAACGCCGCGGCCTTATGTCATGCTGCAAAAACAACTGAGAATGCTCTAAGCGTATTAACTTCAGCTAAAGAACTATCCGCAGATGATCAGTTTGCCTGCCTGCTCTTTGCTGCCGAGGTGCCTAAAAACACAGAAGCCCTGAAGGCTGTGCAAAAGTTCAGTATTTCAATCAATTCCAGTTTACAAAAGGACAGCCTACTCAAGCGAGCAAGCAGTGTAGCACTCGCTAAACACGGCGGCAGTGAAATATCTAACATCATCGTTCCTCGCATAGCGCTGAGTGAAAGTGCTAAACGTGGTGAAAAACACTATAAAGCGATTTGCATCCAATGTCACCAACCTGACGGTAATGGCTCACCTGGAATATTCCCCCCATTGAACGGTTCTGATTGGCTCAACCGAAACCCTGATCATGCCATCATGGTCACGCTCAAAGGACTTGCCGGCCCCGTCAAAGTGAATGGTAAAACATATAACGGAGCGATGCCCGGACAAGGCCAACTAAGCGACCAAGATGTCACAGACGTCGTCAACTACACTCGCATGGCCTTCTCAGAACAAATCGGGGAAATCACCACAGATAGAGTTCAAGCTGTCAGAAAGCGTGTAGGGAAGATGAATATACTCACAGAAAAAGATGTGCTAACAGCAGTGGCTAAGCCACAAGCAAGCTACGCGATCGATCTATCACTGAATAAAGGCAGTTCGAAAGATGCTCCACAAGGTAGCTTCAAAGACTTACCTAAGGGAATCATCCAAACCGCCGCGACATCCGGGATCAACGGCTACCTCACTATTGAGACAATCCTCAATGTTAAACAAAATCATCAATGGGGCCGTGTATGGGACTTTGGTAATTCAAACCTTGGCGAAGGAAAAGCAGGAGTAGGAAACAACTACATCATGCTGACTAACAAAGGAGAAAATGGAAAACTTCGCCTAGCAGCCCGCCATAAAGGTAAAGAACTCTTCATTGACTGGAAACCATTAGAACTAGGAAAGGACTACAAGGTCACAGCCCGCTTCACACCTAACGAAATGAAGCTCTATGTTAATGGTAAATACATAGCCAACCAACTCTTACCAAACGGTTTCAATCTACAAAAAATTCAAGACAACAACAACTGGATCGGTAGATCTCAATTTGCTAGTGACCCGCTCTTCTCTGGTAATATCAAGAAGTTAAACATCTACAACTTCTAGAACTCAAAAATATTATGCTACTATGATTTTCTCAGGAGGGTATTATAACTGAATAATCAGCAATAGTTCGACTGTTCTTTTTACCGATCGATTCCTCGTTGCTATATAGTGACTAGCCTTTCATAGAATTTGCCACTTCTATGATTCATCTCTCTTATTCTATGCTGTATACTGGCATCCTGTAGCTATCACTCAGATACCAAGCTGAATTAAGAGCCCCCCTGCCAAGAATTTCGCAAGCAACAGAAAAGCTATGCATCTGCTGAGGGAACCATTAAATACATAGATCAAGGGGAAGGTAAAGTTATTGTTCTGCTCCATGGCGTTCTAACACAAATACTCAAAAAACACACTTTTATCCGATTGTTTTTTGTCGTGTAGTGTGATCTATGATACATTGGTTCTGGGCTACAAAGATTCGAGAGGTAACTTGATCCTCAGTCCTTGAGGGGTTTGGGTTTGGTAGTTTTCAGCCAGACACTATGTATGGGAATGTGAAATCCAATAATTTTGGATACCCATGTTTAGCTGGAAGACGAACTTCCAGCTAAACAACCTTTCGAAACATATAAGTATTTTATCTACTCACATTCAGACGAGTGAACATCTGATCACCTGCCCCGAGAAGCGTGCGTTTGACTTTGACCTTAACCTGATCAACTCCAACTCCATAGAAGTCATCATTCTCGCTAATAATCACATCATCTCCATCATGCACGAGGTTTGTCCAATTTACTAAATTAATACTGCATTGTGCAACAATCGTCGTGCTCGGATCCATATGCGCCTCATCACTACGGCGGTAACTGAACACTAAATAGTCAGCGTCATCACTATCGATCTCAGCATCAGGTAACAGAACAGAGGCATTTTGAGCAGGATCAGCCGCCCCCAATACCCAAGCCATACCATTACTAAAACCATCACCGTTATCATCAATCCAAAAGTTAGAACCTCCTGACCAAGTCGCAAAGACCGAGCTCTGTTGAGGAGTTCCAAAGGACCAACTTGAATCAGACC
>JAVCKV010345762.1:0-13563 GCA_032274145.1 Herpochondria borealis
TTGTACTAGTGTCATTACATGCAAAAAATAAGATGCAACATAATAGCGAGATAAAATTGAGTTTTGTTTGAAATTTCATTTTGTAAGTTTTTTAAAAAATATAGAATTATTAGACTTTATTCGGTTGACGTTATACGTTAAACGTTTTACGAGCCACCATACGATTTCATTTAGAATAAACTCTATTTAAAAGGATCAGAAAACTTATGATCGGTCAATAAGGTTTCATCTGTCATTGTTTTCAGAAAATCGACAAGTGCTTGTTTTTCTTCATTGGTAAAATTAAACTTTTTTGGGTTACCGTCAATATTTTTTAATTCATCATTTAAGTTAGGATGCACTTGAATTCCTGTACTATAAAAATTCACTACTTCCTCCAAAGTTTCAAAACGTCCATCATGCATATAAGGACTTGTAACTTCAATGTTACGTAACAAAGGAATTTTAAATTTTCCATTATCATTTTCATCATTAGTGATGGCTCCTTTACCTTTGTCTAAATAGGTTTCCTCTAATCCATTATTTGCCGCAGTCAATGGAAGTTCTTCTTTAATTGAAATTGAACGTCCATGACAACTCATACAATTATCATTAAAAAGTTGCCTCCCTAATTGTTGACTATCATTAAAAAGATCAAGCGGTTCTTCAATCGTTGAGGTATTTCCCATATCAACTAAGGCTTGGTCTAAAAAAGAATTTTGGGAATGAATCGCATTCATAAAAGTGGACAATGCCAAAACAACTGTAGCTTCAGATATTGTTCCTTCTTTCGATATTCTTTTAAATAAAATTTTATACTCAGGACGAAGCTCTATTTTATTGGTTACTGTAACAATATGTACACCCATTTCCCTGACACTTAAAAATGTTTCTGGGATTTGTTCTGTTCCCGTTTCAGTTCTTTCATCCCAAAAAAAAGCATGTCCAGTAAAAAGATTGGGATCAACATAATTTCCAATAAAACTAGGAAATGAACCCAATCCAATTGTATTCCTTAAAGTTTGATTTCCCAAAACACCTTCACTAAAAGCCTTATCATCTGCAAAAGCTAAAGATTGTTGATGACAAGAACCACAAGAAACGGTCTTATCCATAGAGAGTTCTTTGTCATAAAACAATACTCTTCCAATAGTTGCCAAATAAGGGTCAATGTTAATATTATCACTAGGAGTATGAATATCAAAATCGGGAAGATCGCTTGGGAAATTTAATTTTTCATTAAGAATATCTAATTCTTCCGCAGTAAATGGTTCTGGTCCTTGCCATAATTCTGCAAACATTTGTCCTCCTAATCCATTGCCTCCTTCCTCTTCCTTACAAGCGGAGAAGATCATTAACATGGTGAATATTAAAACAAAAAAGAATGGGATATTTTTTAACATAGCTTATATTTAAGATGAATTGGAAGGACACTCAAATATAATATATTATTAGATTTTGATATTAAAATTTTATGCCTCCCGATTGTCTTTTATTAAAAAATAATAGTTCTTAAAGCAAGTTCCGCATGTAAAACAAACGTAACATTATATTATTACTTTTCATCGGAGGAGGAATGAATTCGGCGATTACTAAGAATATTGAATAAATTATAATTACATTTAGAAAGAAACAAAGATCATCTTTTCAATGTTTAAATGATGTTTTGTAAAATACAATTACCATTATATTCTTTTTTTACAACGCCTTATTTAAATAAAAAATGAAAACAACATTTTAAAAGATCTGATAAATTCGTCAGACCTTTTTATTTTTGCGCTCAATTGAAACAGAATAAAAATTATACAATGACAGATTTAGTAAATGTAAAAAGTAGATATCAAGAACTTAAAGCTCAAGGCCTCAACCTCGATATGACTCGTGGAAAACCAAGTCCTGAACAATTGGATTTGAGTTTGGCGATGCTTGATTTAGTAGGATCAGATAATTTTCATTCTGCAAATGGTGTCGATTGTCGAAATTATGGCGTACTCGATGGCTTACCAGAATCAAAAAAATTGTTCGCTGAATTCTTAGAAGTTGGAACTGCTGAAATTATTATTGGTGGAAATAGTAGCCTTAATTTGATGCATGATACGATGGTCAATGCCATGTTACATGGGGTGAGTAATCAAACTCCTTGGATTCAACAATCACCAAAATTTATTTGTCCTGCTCCTGGATATGATCGACATTTTAGTGTTTGCCAACATTTGGGTATCGAAATGATTCGTGTGGATAATGAATCAAATGGTCCTGATATGGATGAGGTAGAACGCTTGGTTGCCAATGATGCCTCGATCAAAGGAATCTGGATTGTTCCAAAATATGGAAATCCAACAGGTGCAATTTGTTCTGCTGAAACAGTAAAACGTTTGGCCAATATGAAAACGGCTGCTCCTGATTTTAGGATATTTTGGGATAATGCATACACCGTTCATCATCTATCGGATACAGCTCCTCATTTGGAAAATATTTTAGAAGCTTGTAAAACTGCTGGAAACCCTGATCGTGTTTTTATTTTTGGATCTACTTCCAAGATTACATTTGCAAGTGCAGGAATTGCGATGATAGGTGGAAGTGAAGCCAATATGGATTGGGTGCGACTTCATCTTTCTAAACAAAATATTGGTCATGATAAAATGAATCAATTGCGTCATATTCGTTTTTTCAAATCAATGGATGACATTCATAATCATATGAAAAAACATGCGGTGATTCTACGTCCTAAATTTGATATAGTACTTTCTATTTTGGAAAAAGAACTAGGTGGAACTGGAATGGCGGAATGGAATAATCCTCAAGGTGGATATTTTATCAACCTCAACACGCGGCCTAATCGTGCTAAACGAGTCGTTCAATTGGCTGCTGATGCTGGTGTAAAATTGACTGGTGCTGGTGCTGCTTTTCCTTATCGAAAAGATCCTCAAGATTGTAACATTAGAATTGCGCCTTCATTTCCTTCTTTGGATGATTTGGAAAAAGCGACTGAAATCCTAGCCGTTTGTATTCAACTTGCAGATCAAGAGGTTTAACAATATTCATATCTTATTTTCAAAATAACGGTGAAGGATTGAACGCTGAGGCGCGGAGGTGCAGAGTCCTCGAACGGAAAAGACCGCAGAGGGTTTTTCTTCGAAAAACTTAAGCAGAGTTGCAAAGTACATTCAGTCGCTTTGTAAATTTCAAAGACTGCTTTGCATCTCTGCCTAGATTTTTCTCGAAAAATCCTCTGCGTTCTTTTAAGTTAGCAGAACTCTCCGCCTCCGCGCCTCAGCGTTCAATCTTTCACCGTTAGGTTTAACTTACTTGGTATCGCTAAATCTCAAAGATATCCGAATCCTAGTCACCTCATCAAATAGGAAATTTCAAATCTGATTTTTTATAAACATTATCTCCTCTTTTCGACTTTTTAATTTTCCATAACTTAATTCCTACTTTACGATTGGATTGAGGATTGTCTGCTAGAAAGTCTCGAAGGTATCTGTTGTATTCAAATTGAGGTGCAATCTTTTTAGGTTGGGTATTCTCTTTTTGGGATTTCTTAATTGCTTTCCATGCTTGTATTGCTTCTGCCAATGTTTTGCCATGATTAGCTTTCATCCAATTCATAAATTTCACATTGAACTTAAATGACTTTCCTATTTGTTTTTCAAAAAAGCATCTGACGTTTTCTGTATTTTTATAATTGTCCGTTATTTGAGTTGCCAAACTTAACTCCGCTTTGCCCCAATCAAATTTGGAAGTCGATTTAGTTTTAGATTTAATTGGTTTTACTTTTCCCTTGGTTAGAAAATACTCTATTCGTTGAGCCAATTCAATTTTACTTCCTGAAGTAGGGAGGCCTTCTTTTTTACAAAATCCAGTTAGTTCTTTTTTTAGCCAATAAAAATCTTGAAAATCTTTTAGGGAAATGGTGTTTTTGAGAGGTGGTCTTTTATTCATTTTAGTAATTATTTGATACTCTAAATTAAAGTTAAATTGCCAAAATTCATAAAAGAAGGTATTCAAAAAAGTATGTCAATGACTTTTGATTCTTAGCCGTCGGATGTAAATCCGACTCTCTCAGTCGAACTAATTTAGAATCTAAACCATTGACAATGCCTTAGGATTCATTTGTTTTCGACCGAGAAAGTCGGATGTACACACGACTGCTAAGGATCAAAAAATTGAATGCTTAATGATTGAGTTTTTTTTACTACGGGCTAAAGTACATAGTTACTCCTTAACCACTCGAACCGCTCCTACTCTATTCTCAGATTTCACTCTGATAAAATAAACGCCACTTGAAAACCCAGACAAATCAACATCCAATGTGTACATATTGTTATATTGAGCAGTCCAAATATTTTTCCCAAAAGCATTCATCACTTCAATTGATAAATCATTTAGCGAAGTACCAAAATCAAGGTGAACAAAATCGCTAGTAGGATTAGGAAATGCGTTAAATTGAATTTTATCTACATCATTAATTCCAGTCATCATAAAATCAATCCCATCACAATTTTCGTCAATTCCATTTCCTCCAATTTCAGTTGCATCAGGATTAATATTGCTATCCGAATCATCACAATCATTCCAGAATGCAAAGCCATCATTATCGCTGTCTTTATCCAACACCCGAATTTCGCCTCCATCACTCATAAAGATTTTATCATCATTAGCCTGTAAATCTGATATACAAAAATCATCATTAGGAAAAGTAAAAAGCTGATGACTTGACAAGTCTTCTTCCAAAAACAAAATGCCACAAGAATCAAATCCAGATCTAAAACCTAATACAATCTTACCATCTTGTAACAACATACCTCCGCCTCGACTTGCATATCCATTACTCTCATAATAATCATCTACTAAAATATTAAGTTGATTATTGGCTTCATCATAATAGAAGTATTCATACCATCCTAGACTTGGCGCATTTTTACTTAGAAAAACACTATCGCCTTTAATTAAATATTCAGCTGGTTTTCCATCATAATTTATTGCACCACGTGATGGAAATGGAATAACCGTTTTTTCGAGATTGTCTAATTTATAATATTCGATTTGACCATCATCATGATATACAAATAACTTTTCTCCTTCCAAATAAATTCCAAGTGCAGGAGGATTAAAACTAGAGTACAAAGGAATCTCATCCAACACAACTGCGGTCTCCGTTTGTTTGTTAAAAACAACAGGATGATTACTTCCATTAGCTGTAACCAAAACAACTTCATAATTTTCGTTACTCTGTGTTAAAGCTACTTTGACATTAAAAAGAGTAACATCATCAGCGATTTGGATGAGTTCTGTTGCCTGTTCTGTATTCACATCAAACATGGATAAAAATAAATCATCGTTTGAATCATTATTTAAATAGATATATTTTTCATCAGAAATAAAAGGATGATAATTCTCTTTTTTCCCAGGAACGGTAATCGTTTGTGTGGTCGTAAAAGTATCACCAGATGGTTCAAATAATCTTAAAGAAAAAGTTGAAGAATTAATTTGATCAAATAAACCAAAGGAATTAGAATTAGAATTGATAATCGTAACAAAACCTACTGGAAATAAATCAAAATCAAATGAATTCGTAGCAACTAAGGTATCTTGCCCTACATCATATTTTAAGAGTTCCAAAACATCACTATTGTCTTGATTTCCTTTAAGGAAATTAAAATTATCGCTTTCAGGATAATAACCATATCTTCTATTTACTTCTCCATAGAAAGTAGAATTGGCTTTTGTTCCATCAGTAATGCAATACCATTTTTTGTTATTGTTGAAATTTGAGATTTCTATTAGTTGTCGCTGCCCGTTCATTTCTTTAAACTGGTAAGAGTAACTGAAGCCATTAGCAATATCATCTGGAAAATTTTCCTCCATAATATCAGGTAAAGATTCTCCTATTTGGGCAAAATTAAAAAATGGAATAAAAAAGAAAATAAGAATTAAGGTTGGTGTATTAAAAAATTTCATAAATGTGATTTTAGTTTAATTAAAATTTCAAGAGTTCTGAAAAACAATAAATTTCTACGGCGAAAAAACGAGTATGTTTGATAAGCCTGCGAAAAAGATTGATTCTTTTAATAGGGTATGATAAAAAAGTGGAAAAGGTAAATGGGATAACTCTAAAAAATTAAAATCAAAATATCAATATTCATTAGTTTTCAAATAATCTTGTTTTAACAATGCAAATACAACAGAATCCTCTATCACATCATTGCCTCTATAATGCTGCTTTAAGTATCCTTCTTTTACAAAATTCATTTTTTGAATAAGCTTTAAAGAAGGAATATTATTGGGCGCGATAAATGCTTCTACTCGATTCAAATTCATCTTTTGAAAACCATATTGAAGTATCGCAGTTATCGCTTCGGTCATCAAACCTTTTCCCTTAAACTCCTCAAAGGTCAATCCGTAACCAATCTCTGCACGGTCATGATCGATGTACCAAGTATGGTAACCACACCAACCAATATTGCGTCGAGTCTCTTTTTCTAGTAATTGAAAAAACAATATTTTCTTATTAAAAATAGTATAGCCGCCTTTGTATTTATTTTTCTCGGTGAGTAATTCGTCCTTGCTATTTAATCCCAAAAACTCCATCAACTCCTCATCAGAATAGTTTTGATAAATATAATCAAACTCCTTCATCGTTATCTTTCTTAAAATTAATCGACTTGTTTTTAATTCTTCAAATTCCATTTTCTAAAGTAATTTCTGTTGTGCTTTTTTAATAATAGATTCGATAAAATCTTTTGCTTTGGTTTCTTTTATCAGAGAATATTTTCCTTTATCCTGATTTGCTTCTTCCGCAATCTGCAATTTAATTTCTTTATATTTTTTTCGAGTATCCTCATTTTCCCTCAAAAAATCTCTAAACAAAAGATGCCGTTTCAACTCATTACTTTCTGATGAGCAAACATATAAATGATGCATTATAAAATCTAAAACTTTATGCGGAGGCGAAGTTCCTTTCCTTTTAAAAGCCTCGCGATCTACAATACCTTGATCGCCATTATGATAATAACCGATGCTTGCAAAACGATCCTTTATTTTTTCAAAATCAGCTTTAGAATAATAAATGACATCAATATCTATTATTGGTTTCGCAGCTAGATCTGGCACAGCAGTACTTCCCACATGCTCTATAGAAAAATCAATGCCTTCAAGGGTTTCAGAGAGAATATCTTTAATTAAGATAAAATCAGTTGCCCATTTTGATTGGTAGTTTTGAATTAACATTTTTTGTTTTTATGAAGTCGAAAGGTAATGTTTTTTAGGAAAAAAATCATCATATCGAATTAATGAGGAGGTAGGAACTATTAGGAGTAGATATCAAAATTTGGCAGGAGAAAGTAGTTTATTTCAAAAGACAGATTGACTCCAACAGTATTATCAATATATTATTGAAGGAAATTCTAAATGGAAAAAATGGACGCAATTAGTTTATTTTAGTATAAACACTATGAATACAGAGTGGATTTACATGTGATAGAATTTTGTGGGTATTGACTTGGGGAACTAAAACTTTTGAAAGTAAGAGAATTTAAATAGAGTGCTCGATTTTAAAGTTATTTCGCTTTGTCTAGGTTTTCGAAAAACTAAATTAAAGATCATTCAGAACAATAACGTAGCAAAACAATTTTAATAATTGAGCATTCTATTTTTTTAGTATTTATATTGTTATATAATCTGTTGTTTCTCCGCCATCCCTGCAAACCAAATCAAAAAAACACCAATTAATATAATAAAGGATGGCATTACCATTCTGCTTGACTCATATACTTCAATACCATTGGCTAAAATAAATCCATGGAACATTTGAAACAATACTCCCACCAATGAAAGGATCAAAACTGGTTTTGCCCAACGTTTTCTTAATACCAAACCCAAGCTCCCAATCGTTCCTGCAAACACAGCTATTGCAAAAGCAATTGTTGCCCACAAAGGTGTATTATTGTAAATCTCTTGTTCCGCTAACGGAAATTCCGCTAAGGACTCTGGGCTTAAATTCACATTGGCCATAAATCCCATAATGCCCATTAAATTCCATACTAATGCAATACCAGATACTACCCGAAACCACATAGGTACTTTTGATGAAGATGTGTCAGTCATAATCTTTCTTGAAGTTGTTATTAAATTATTAAGTAAAAGACAAAGAAAAAAAAGATTACTAAAAATGTATTGTAAAAAATTAACCTCAGGCAGGGTCATAGTTAAAAATCAAAAATTATATTTCCAGTTTTTGATTTTGATTTCTAATCTAAAGGAAAAAAATTAGGCGGTTCTTGATTAAGTGTCTCTTGAATAAATTCTTGAGGATTAAAACCAGAGAAATGTTTGAATTCTTTAATAAAATGAGATTGGTCTGCATATCCACAACTATAAGCAATTTGGCTCCAAGCAATATTTTCTTTCTGGTGAATCTTTTGAAGTATTTCATTAAATCGTAAAATCCGATGATAATACTTTGGAGTCATTCCTACATATTTTTTAAACTGATTGATTAAATGTTTCTGTGAATACTGGTAATCATTTATAATCTTTGAAAAAGGAATAGAAGGTTCTTTTTTTAGTTGTAAAAGAATTGTTATTAATTCTTTTGGAGGAACCTGAGCAGGTTTAAATTCTTGTAACAACCATTTTTCAACTTCTTTAAATTTTTGTTCAGAATTTTAAAGAGGCAGTATCTTTTCTTGTAAGGTCAATATTTCTTTTCCAAAAACATTTTCAGCGGATTGGACTTTTTCACTTATTTCTTCTACTGGTTGATTGATAAAAGAAAAAAGTCCATGTGCTTTAAACTGAACAACCAACATCTCAGATTTTTCATGAGCTGAAATTGAAATATAATTCCGATGCATTCCTGAAATCCAAACTTTAGTAAAAGGTTGAATGGGTTTCAAACTTTTATTATCAAATGTATTTCTAACAAATCCATCTAATTCAAAAATTAAAAAAACATGACCTGTTGGTACAACTCGCTCAATTGAATGCTCAGGCATAAAATCTTTAAAATGAAAAATGGCCTCGATATATTTAGTAAGAGGAGCAGTTAGAATATGATTATTGAAAGTCATAAAAATATTTTAATGTCTATTAATAAATAGTAAATTAATGATAGACATTATTTTTGAAACCTCCAAAAAGTTAATTCCCTACTTTATCTTTAACTTTTTTGTTTTGAAAAAAATAAAAAGTTAGTTTTGAAAAATCCTTTTCATGATCAAACATTAGCAATGAAAAAATATGTAATTAGAAATATAGGTTGGGTTTTCGATGACGATTGGTACAACTTCGATGGAGAGATTAGCTTAGAGGGAATTTATGATTCCAAAGCGGCAGCACTTCATAAAACAAAGCAATTAAACTATTTGTACTTCCTATATCACTTACCTTATCTATCTAGATTTCAACTCACTTTTCAATATAACTCCATCGAGCGAAAAGAGGAATTTGTAAATATAGAGAAAATAAAATCTGTCCTAGCCAACAAATTGAATCAAAAGCCAGCAGAACTATTTAATAATTACAACCGAGGAATACAACGAGATAAAAAACATTTACTAAAAAATATTTCACTAGAAGAAATTACGGATTTATTGAAATTGGTAAAACTAGATTTTTTTACGGTCCTTGAAATTAATGCTGATGAACCTTTCTTATTTCATTTTAAAAAGAACCCAAATCTATGGTCTTCTTTTTTTAATAAAGATTATCATTACAATGAAGATTTCTATTTCTACTTTTATGATACTAGTGATTCTGATGCAAAGAGAAAAGTCAATACGATTTTAGAATGTTATGAACTTGCGCTAATTAAAGACGATACAGAGAGTTCTATTTTTTGGAACCTAGTCAATGATATTTTAGTGGAAGGGGAATTATCCGAATTAAGCGAAACGCCAATAATTTTAGAAAGCATTATTCGCAATTCTAAAAACATTAAATATGATGCTGAATTAAAAATCCTAGAATTTAAAGAAGAGATAACTGCCATTGAATTGATGTCTTTGGATTCTGTTTTAATTCAACCTATTTTGATCGCTGAAAAAGTAAATATCAAGTCGTTAAATAAAATGAGTCATTTGTTTGTTCAAAATTCTGTTGAGGATGAATATGGAGTAAAGATATTTTAAGGACTTGAATATGGTAGGAAGAAATTAAACTATTTATTAGTTTTCGAGTTACAGAGAAACGACATAGGAAAACATTAGGTAGAGTAATAATTTTCACTAATATCAAATTAAACTTGGAACGAGAAAATATTTAAAAGAAAAATGAAAAATATAAGAAAGCAATTAACATTATTTTTGGATGAAGAAGCGGCTAATTCAATCGAAAAAATAAGAATGCAATATAATCCTGAACAATATAAATTAATAAGAACCCATATCACATTATGTAGGGAAGATGAAATTGAAGATTTAGAAATAGTACTAAATAATTTAAGAAATTTGAATAATGAAATTTTTCAATTAATATTAATGCAAGTAAAAAGAACTTCAAACGGTAAAGGAATTTTTATTCCCATTGAAGACAAAATACAAGATTTTCAAAATCTTAGAAAAGTAATTTTAAATAATGTGATTAAAAACCCCAGGAATCATGAACCACATATAACCATCATGCATCCCCGTAACTCAACTTGTAATGATTTAATATTTGAAAAAATAAAAAATATTGAATTACCTCAAATAGTGCAGATTAAGAAAATAAGTTTAATAGAACAAGAAATCGGAAAAGAATGGAAAGTGGTTAAAGAATATAAATTGAAAAAGAAAAACAGACTAATATAAACTGGAATTATTTTTGACGCAATCGCAGTAGCTGCCCGGTTTTACAGGCTGACCGCCAATGGGTAATTTGCTAAATCTTTCAGATTTCGTAAATTTTAACTCCTTGATTATCAAGATGTTAGATTTACTAAATTTTAAAAATTTAGCAAGTCCGTTGTTGGCGGTCAGCCTGTTTAAATCCGCAGTAAAAAAAAATATTATTCGGTTTTCTATAACGTGATTTATTTTTACTGCGGGTTAAAACCCGACAGCTACTACTCACAATCAAAATTATGAAAATAGGATTCTTCGATTCAGGTGTAGGTGGGCTTTCGGTTTTACAAACTGCTATTCAAGTGCTTCCTCCTCAACAATATATTTACTTTGCGGATACAGATAATGCGCCTTATGGAACTAAATCTAAAAAGACAATCAAGAAATTGATGTTTCGCGTGGCTGATTTTTTTAAGGAAAAAAAAGTAGATGCATTGGTTATTGCTTGCAATACTGCGACGAGTGCAGCCGTCAAGGATTTACGTAAAGCGTATGATTTTCCCATCATAGGTATGGAACCTGCGGTCAAGCCTGCTATTGAAAAATCAAATGGAAAAAAGGTTTTATTATTTGCAACGGAATTGACTTTGAAGGAAAAAAAGTTGAAAAATTTGATTGCAAGTTTAAATGCGAAATCAAAAGTCAAAAGTATTTCGCTTCAAGAATTGGTTGTTTTTGCAGAGCAGATGAAATGGGATGACCCTGAGGTTTTGAAATATTTAAACAAAAAATTAAAACATATCAATTGGAAAAATTATAGTTCGATTGTTTTGGGATGTACGCATTTCTTATTTTATAAAAAACTCTTTCAAAAAATACTTCCTACTCATATTGAAATTATTGATGGGAACTTGGGAACAGTTTTACATTTGCAAAATCAAGTTCATTTGCCTTCTAATAAAAAGAAGAATAAAATTGATTTTTATATTTCGGGGCGAAAAGTGAATGTGGATGTTTTTGCGCCGTTTTTTGTGGCTGCTGGTTTTAAAGATTGATAGTTGTACCAACCGAATGAGAGAATTGGATCATGAAACTATTGTGATTGGCAGTCTTTTTTTATTAAATATTTTCAATCTCAAGAAAATCCATTGAAAAGTAATTTGAAATTCTATCAATTGAAATGTTATCAGAAGCAATTAAAATTTCTGGATTTGAACGAGTTACATACAAATTTGGAAATCGCTCAATTTCTTTTATTAATTTTGACAACATAATTATAAAATCAAATTTCAATAAAAACACATCCCCCTTTCTTAATTTGACTCTTCTCTTATTTTTCATGAATTCTATTCTATAATCTTCTTCCGTTTCAAAATATCTAATCTGAGAAATTGGTATTTCTTCTGGAATCATTTTATTGATTCTTTCAACTATACTTTCAAATTGGTTGTGCGAATAATCTTCAATGTAGGGTGGGAAAGTCCAAATCTTTGGACATAGTTCTCTTTCCATTTCTTTATTTAATCCAGTATAATTTGTATCAAAACCTAGATAGTCAATTATCATCCAACGGTATTCTGTTCTATTCGTATTTTCAAGTAAGCGATTATATCGATTTTCTGTTTCTTTCTTGAAATTCTTAAATATTGATTGATATGGATAATCGATAATTCCAAATGATTCCTTTTTTAAAAAGTTTAAAGCGTCTTTAAATTCATTAAATTTAATACTCATTTTGTTGCAATAATTTGGAATTGGCATTTCTAACTTTAATTTTTGTCATAAATTGACTTCAAATTGAATGTCCTTACCTTTAAACTTTAGGATAGCTCACGGTTTGACTTGAAAAGTCAAGCTGTGACTTGCTTCGGAAATAATCTGAAAAATGATTAAGTCACAGCTTGACTTTTCAAGTCAAACCGTGAGCTATCCTAAAGTTTAAAGGTAAGGACATTCGTTTTTTGATTTTGATTGACATTTTGATTTTGATTTTTTCACTTCGGCTTCCCACTCTTTTCATCAAACCTTTTCAATAATTCATTAATCGGATGTTGCTTCAATGAAATAATTTTATCCGAATCAGAATGTGCTGATTGTATTTCCTTCTCATCATATAAAGGCACCACTTTTCCTAAATGTTCATGCAAAGTATTAATCTGATTAGGTTCTGCATTATAAGTGGTGATATCTGCATTTTCGATATCCAATTGCTCACTACCAGCCAATTGTGAAGCCAATGGTTTTGTCCCAGGACTTTCAAAAGTAATCGCTTTGGTATTATCTTTTACCGCACAAAGTTCTGCTAAAACTGCTCCAAGTGAATGACCTGTATGAATAATTTCAGGCTCGGAATTGTATTGTTTTTTATACGCCCCTTTTACTTCTTGCACAAAATGTTGTGCCGCTTCAAATTGCTGCATTGGAATTTCTCCATTTAAAATATCATAGTCATCATCCATATCTTTGATCATATTCCAAAGATTATCTTCTTCTAGTGCAATAGAAATTTGATTGGCCGTCAGTTCATTTAATTTGATATCTAAATCTGTCCCACGATGTGCAATAATGACTTGGTTATTTTTTTTATTAAAATATGCTCTTCCAAAATAACCGCCTCTTGAAAATGCTTTGACTCCTAGGTAAGGCACTAATTTTCCCCACTCTTCATTTTCTGTCATCGTCCATACTTTTCCCAAATCAATATTCAATCTGGATTTATAATTTTTTTCATCAAAATCTAAAAATGGATCAAGGTGTTTGGGTAATTCTTCAACTTCTTTACCATCATAAACATGAGCACTTAGCAAAGCAAATTCAT
>JAVCKV010345873.1:0-13563 GCA_032274145.1 Herpochondria borealis
TGCACAATTGGTGAGTTGGCTTAAAGAAAAGGGTATTGAACCCATCGGCAGTCCTGAACTAGCACGTTATAACCCGCCCTGGACCCTGCCCTTTTTACGTCGCAACGAAGTCATGCTGGCTTACTGACCACAAGTCCTTTCAATGCTGCTGTTTATTGGGATTTACTTGCACAGGCCATCCGCTTGGCGAAGCGCTTTTCGGCAAAGAAATTGTAGAGCTTATCTAGCAATCCGATAACACCTGGCAGCGAGACTACCCGCGCCAGGTGGCGATAATAAGGCAGTTGAGCCCACACAACAGCAAAGGCTGGCGCCCCCGTGACTATCGATCCCTCAGTGTCTATCACGTGAAGATGCTTCATTGCACTTTCATACGGTATACCGTATTGATCAAGCAAAGTTGGGTCGGCATGAATATCTGCCCAATGTACTTTGCGTGCCTTGTCTACCCGCCGGTAGTGCGCGACTTCTTTTGAACAAAGCGGGCAGCCGCCGTCGAACAACATCGATACTTTTGCAGTTGGTGGTTTTTCTGTAGAGTTTTCCATAAGGTCCTGATACGAATTCACTGCATGATTGGATCATTGCTCAGGTGCGATCACTTGATGTGTACACCTTGGCCCAAGGTAATCGCTTGTTTTCCTGGCCATTTGTCATGGTGGATGGACAGCATTGCCGATTGATCCCTTGTGCGTACTGCGCAGAAATGATGCCATCGCACAGTTCTAATAGAAGCCCCGGCCCACACTGGCGGAACACATTGGACAAATGTAAATAGAAATGAATAATGTAAAGCTGACCTGCCCGTTTCGTTTTTTCGTGCGGCAACCCTTTTTATTCACGGGACTTAAGGGATTGATTAATGAGTAAGCAGCCAAATATTTTGTTCATCATGGCAGATGATCATGCCGCCAAGGCGATCAGTTGTTATGGCGCTGGCATCAATCAGACCCCCAACCTTGATCGGCTGGCTACAGAGGGTATGCGATTCGATCATTGCTATGTGACTAACTCGATCTGCACGCCAAGTCGCGCCGCGATCCTGACCGGCACCTATAATCATGTAAATTGTGTGTCGACATTAGACACTCACATAAACAATCGCCTACCTAATGTAGCGAAGCACCTTCGCACCGGTGGATATCAAACGGCGATCATCGGAAAGTGGCATCTAGGTGAAGGCAAAGATCATGAACCAACCGGGTTCGACTTCTGGTCAGTACTACCCGCGCAAGGTGAATATTTTGACCCGATTATGATAGAGATGGGGCAAGAGATCGAGGTGGCTGGCTACGCCACAGATATCATCACCGATAAAACTCTTGAATGGCTGGACCAACGGGATCAATCAAAACCGTTTTTCCTGATGTGTCACCACAAAGCACCACACAGAGAGTGGGAGCCGCATCCAAAGAACCGGAACCTGTATCACCAAGACATCACAATTCCTGACACCTTTGACGACGACTACAAAAACCGCGCAAAGGCCGCCACTGAAGCCAAAATGCGGATCAAGGACGACATGACATACGCTGATCTGGGCCTTGTGCAGCCGGAAGGTGGGTCGGAGGTTGGCGAAAGGGCAACGCTAAACAGCACCAGGCGTAAGATCCCCAATCCAGAGGATGTGTCGGGCTTGCGTTTGATCGACAAAGATACCGGCGAGGTTTTCACCTTCAATAGTAATGAAGAACTGAGCCACTTTAAGTACCAGCGTTACTTGAAGCGATACCTTCGCACGATCGCATCGATCGATGAAAGTGTCGGACGCGTGCTCGACTACCTGGATGCCAACGATTTATCTGACAACACGATAGTTGTCTATACGTCAGACCAAGGTTTCTTCCTTGGAGAGCATGGCTGGTTTGACAAACGTTTTATGTACGAGGAATCTTTCCAGATGCCGTTTCTGGTGAGATTCCCCGATGAGATCGCACAAGGCAAAGTTTGCAAGAACGTGATTTGCAATGTGGACTTTGCGGCTACTTTTCTGGACTTGGCAGGACTGAGTATTCCAACCTACATGCAGGGCATCAGTTTCAGACCCCTGCTGAACGGCACCGCAGCCGACGACTGGCCCGACATTGCCTATCATCGTTACTGGATGCACCGCGATCGTGACCATAACGCCTACTCTCACTACGGTATCCGCAACCAGCGGTACAAACTGATTTACTGGTACAACGAGGGCTACGATTTACCTGGCACGAACCACGGTGGCGAAGATCGTGAATGGGAGCTGTTTGATGCTGAAAATGACCCACTAGAACTATTCAATGTTTATGCAGACCCTGCTTACCAAGAGGTGGTGAATGACATGACAGCACAGCTGGACAAGAAAATGGCTGACATCGGTGATGAACCCGCGCATGGAAGTTTTCAGCTATAGGGCATTCGTCGTGACCGGCGCCTAGCACGAGCAACGTTGGACTTTGTTTCAACTTGCCTAACAAATTAGTGCTGTTCGGGCGTATAGTTGGACGCTGCATAATCTGAGCCCTGCATGTGACAATACCCGCACCTGTCCGCAGTCATCAATCGGCATTTATGATGGTCTGCGTGGCCACCGCTTGCTTGGCTACTAAGGGCATATTTGCCCGCCTAGCGCTAGACACCGGAATGACAGTCGCTGCCGTATTGTTGTTACGCGCCGCATGTGCAACGCCCCTGTTCTATCTCGCAAGTCGCTGGACTACAGCAACGCGACACAACGATCACACGCGCCGCTATATTTTTCAGGCCGTAGCCTGTGGGTTGTTATTTACGCTGGCCACGGGATTTGACATCTATGCACTCAGTATCATGGATGTGGGAGTGAGCCGCGCAATACTTTTCACGTTCCCGCTGTTTGTGCAATTTTTTAGCATGATTCACCAGCGGCGGTTACCAGAGCGCAGAGAAATTGCCACCTTTGTAGTGGCCTATTCTGGTTTGATTTTAATGCTCGGACTATTTGACGGAGCAGAAATGCACTTGCCACTTGTGGGCGTGTTATGTGTCCTCTGTTCAGCTGCCACCTATGGTGCGTATCTGTATTACGGCCGCAGTGTAAGTTTACGCCTGGGCGCCAGTCGATTTACGTTTTATTCTAATCTTTCAACTCTTTTGGTTTTTGCTCTGTTAGCGCCTTGGCTGGTAGTAGAAGCGGACTTTCAGCTACCACCAACAGGGCTTATTTGGATCGCGTGCTTAGTGGTCTTCGCCACTGTGATTCCGTTTTTGATGTTGTTTGAAGGAATGAGCCAAATCGAAGCTGCGCCGGCCACACTGATCAGCATGGCTAGCCCGGTGATCTCATTAAGTTTGGCAGCCACCCTTTTTGATGAGCGAGTCACCCCCCTGCAGATGATAGGCTTTGTCTTGGTCTTAGTGGGTGTCAGTCTGTTGAAGCTACCAATAGCATTTTTACAAAATCGACAATCTTAAAAACGTACTTGCGTAGCCAGGTTAACTTTCTGTTTTTTGATTTTCTTTTTGACCGCCCACCGGTAGCGCCAAATAGTACTGCTGGAACAGTGACACTGAACGTCTGTCTTTTCGCTGTGTGCGAGGGCCATTAAGCTAAACTCAGGTCATCGAATTTTCCCATCATTGGTTTGCTGAGAAATTAGTTTCATGAAGAAATTACCCATAGCGTTTTTGATCATCATTAGTCTGACAGGTTGTTCCGCTGTAGTCCTGCGCGAAGGCCCCGCTTATCACGGCACTTTCCATTCTGCCAGCAGCTTGGTATGCACTCATGATAAAGCGAAAGCTGTGGCTAATAGAACGGAAGGTAAGTTGTCCGTTGCAAATTATCTGGCAGAATTCACCCTCGGTGGATCATTCAACGTACTAGATTTGGCACTTACAACGACCGTAGAAACTGTCCTTCTGCCTTATGATCTTTTCAAACCAAATAAGAGTTATGCTGGCTGGGAGGGTAAAAATCATCCGAAATTTGGCGATTGCAGCAGAAACGTTTCCATTGTTAGGTTGCTGTCTGCACAATAGAAATTAGCAGGACTGACATCTCACTAAGTTTCCAACGCTGCGCTAATATAACCAACGGTTTAACTCGTTTCACCGGAAGGCTTTCGCTGACAAATTTCTGCCAACCTGCCAGGTTAAGTCAGTGCGATGTACCGCAGCAATAAAACCCGAGACAACAGCGCGTCAGATATACTCTGCGCGGCATCAAAAATATGGCGTAACTTCTACGCTAACGTAACAGGCGAAATGGTGCTCCGTTTCGAAAAACTATGACAGACAGATTCAAACGCACACTCGTTGTACTAGCGATACTACTGGCATTACCACTGATTGCTTTAACCGCGATGGCGGTAGCACCTGGCCAATGGCTGGGCAAGGCGCTTTCTACAGTCGCAAGCGCCGCAAGCGGTAAAACAGTGGATGTGAACTGGGCAGATTTAAAGCTGTTTCAGCGCAATCCAGAATTGGTGGTTAGGGACACCCGCGTGAGCGTGGTTGACTCTGACGAGACTATAGCGTCTGTAAGTACAGCGTCAGTCATAACAGCCGTCAGTGCCATCTGGAGCCAAAAACCACTGCTACAGCGTGTGCAAGCCCGCGATTTTGCGCTGGATCTCTCGATAGATGCGAATGGACGTGCCAATTGGAGCCAGTGGGTTGCAAACCCGACACACGCCCCCGGTTCAACACAAGACAGCCCAAGTCAGCAACCAGACAACGCAGATAACGTGGACTTGTTGCCTGTCATTTCCAGTTTGCCCGCTATCGAGCTACAGCAAGCAAAGGTTCGGTTTCAGGATGCACAATCCAACAGGCTGGTTGAAGCGGTGATTAACGTTACAACTGAACGAACAGACAACAAACAGACCATCACCATCGAATCTAGCGGAACTGCCAATACGCTGCCACTGCAGCTTACTGCAAACGGTGAATGGCCGTTGCTGCAGCCGGGACAAGACACCCCGTTACAATTTACAAGCAGCGTGGAATTGGGTGACAGCAAGGTCAACGCTAACGGCAGCATTGGCGACCTGCTTAACCTGCGTGAACTTGACGTAGAATTAGACCTGCAAGCCCCCTCTTTACAAGACACATCAACCCTCACCGGGATAACTCTGCCAGTTCTACCACCCCTGACGTTGAGCGGTACCGTCAAGCGTGATAATGAGCAATTTGTATTGCAACGGTTTAACAGCACACTCGGTGATAGTGACATGGAAGGTGACATCCGGATCGATTTGACCACTGCCACACCCACCGTGTACGCAAACCTTATAAGCACATTGTTGGATCTTGATGATCTGGCCGGGCTCATTGGTGGGAACCCGGACCCGACAGAAACGGTAAGCGCTTCACAGCGCGCCAGTGCACAGGCCATAACTGACAACAGTACGCTTCTGCCGAGCCGAAAAATTCCGGTGGCCGATCTACTGCGAAGAGTTGTGGGGGCTGTTGATTTTGAGGCAAAACAGGTTCTGTCGCCCCTGCTCCCTATTGATGGAATCACTATGCGTGTTGAACTTGATGAAACAACAGCACGCTTCAGTCCTTTTGAATGGCGAGTAGCAGACGGTACCATTGAAGGTGAAATCACCGCAGATCTAAGCAACGAGACGATAGACACTACAATTGATCTTGCGGTCAAGCATCTGAACCTGCGTGAATTCATGGAAAAGCTAGGGCTAAGCAACGACGGATTTGGCCAAATTGGCGGTCAGATTAAAATGTGGATGCAAGGCGATAGTGTCGCGGAGCTTGCAGCTAGTGCAGACGGGGGGTTGTTTTTAATCATGACGCAGGGGCGGCTTAACGCGCTTATTACAGAGCTTGCCGGGCTTGATCTGGCAGAAACCGCTGTTCTACTCGCAACCGATACCAAAGAATCAACAGAAATAAAATGTGTCTATGCAGACTTGCATACGCGTTCTGGCACCTTGACCCTTGAAACCATGGTCGCAGATACCCGTGACACGGTTTTTCTTGCTTCAGGAACTGTAGACTTCAACAACGAGACCCTGGATCTAGTAGTAGAGCCGCACCCCAAAGACCTAAGCGTGCTGGCGGCACAGACTTCGGTTAACATTGGCGGACAATTTACTGACCCGGCTATTACACCGGGGGCTACCCTACCGCTTCGTGCAGCGGCTGCTGCGGTGCTATCAACAGTTGCAGCACCAGTGGCAGCATTGATCCCCTTTATCACACTTGGGGAAGGACAGGACAGCCCTTATTGCAACGGCCTGGCATCTTCACTGAACCAACAACCATAACGCCATGAAAATATACGTTCAACCCCGTTCAATCCAAAGTCTGCCCAATGGCCAGACAGGTAAAAGGCTCTATCAGCAATTGACCGCACCGCTGGTGGTCGTTGGCCTGTGTGTGGCACTGCTGGGTTGTGGTTCACTGACTCGCCAGATCGAACAAGATCCGCCCGATGCGGCAGTAAGCAAAACAGAAGTCAAAGCTGCACTGATTGCTGCGCCGGATATCGATGCGGCCTCGATTCTGGTTGAACTGATCGACGGTGAAATTACGCTCTCAGGGTTTGTTGATTCACTATCCAGCAAAGCGTCTGCTTTGAAAATAGCGCAATCAGTGTCACGAAAAAAAGTCAAAGACCAGCTGAAAGTAAAAAACTAGACCCCGGTGTTGCATAAAACTTGGAGTCCAGAGGCGTATAGATCCGTATAAAAGGCATTGCACGGAATTTTTACCGGATTGAGCCTGGTCATTCTAAGTGATATTCAGAAAAAATGAGTGCAGCGCCTTAGATGCTGCTATAGAAGCATCGCGGCGGTACCAGGCCGGAATTTTCTGCAACACCAGGGTGAACATGACCGATAACAAATTGCCCCTTTTGGCATACATGCAAAATCGTTATAAATGATTACTAAAAAAATAGTACTACAATAACGACAAACAGCGAAAACTGGCTGTTAAGCGCCACATAGCTCAACCCCCAAAACACACAGAGGTTCATCAGGTGGCAGACAAACAATATTCATCTGCAAACACTGGCAATGCAGACAAATCATCAGCAAACGGTAGCTCGGCAAAAAGCCGCGGAGCACCGAAACGGCTACGCCGACTGGCCTTTCTGCTCGACAGCGCGATACCCCTACCCGGCGGTCGGAGCATAGGCCTTGACGCTGTGCTTGGACTTATACCTGGCATCGGTGATGTAGCAGGAGCACTGGCCTCAATCTATATCGTTGGAGAGGGCGTGAAAATGGGAGCGCCTAAAAGTGTCGTGACGCGCATGGTGGGAAATGTACTGCTTGAATCTACCGTCGGTGTGGTCCCTGTGATCGGAGATCTGTTCGATATGGTTTATAAATCGAACATGCGTAATATCAAGTTACTAGAAGCGCTTGAACACAACCCGGCTAAAACCGCCAAGTCTAGTCGATTAGTATTTTTACTTATGCTAGCGGTGGCAGCTTGCTTTCTGATTTTTATTATCTGGATGGTCTACCGTTTTATACTATTTGTTGGATCAGCAATTCTTCATCTGATCACCTGAGACGACCCCTTAATCTCAGCCAGTGAGTTTGGCACAACAACGACGGGCGTCATCATTTTTTCGCCCATTGTAAAGCTCCCGAGCAGCAACCCTTAGAGTAGAGTGACTGAGGCTATAAATCACTCCTCTATCAGAGTTGCGCCACACGTTGCTCATGGTTGGTTTTCACCCAACTTAGCGAACGGCGGCGCTCTCAACTAGTCTTTTACCGACGACCAGTTGTTAGGAAATCTTTGACCGCCATTTGGTGATTTGGTCGCGAATCTCGTCAACAGCGTTACCAGTAATTTCCTTCATTTTTTCTGTCGACTCAGAAAACTCCTGTTTAAGCGCCGGTCCGCGTTCCTCCCAAAAATCTTCAGCTTCCATCTTCGCAAGCGCAGCTTTTAGCTCCGCCTCGTCAGCGACTCTGGCACCCTTGTCCAGGTAATCATCGAAAACCTCCCTTGAGCAATGAATCATGTCCTTCGCTTCCATCGCCCCTAAATGCGCCTTGAGTTGGGCGGTATCACTTAACGTTTCACCGGACTCCAGAGCTTCCTTCAATTTACCACTGATTTTTTCCAAACGTTGATTCACAGATCGGCGAACATCATCTTGGTCGATATCGTCTATGAACTCTTCTACTTTCTCTTTCAGCTCAGCGACTTCAGCAGCAGATCGTTTCAAATAGTCTTTTATCTTGTCATCCAACTTCTTATTCTCCAATATATGTATTAATAAACCAGTTCCAAATCACACGTGCTGCGTCTACAGCAATTAATTCTTGCTAACGCTGCGGTGCGCAGTTGGCCTAAGGATGTGGGGCCTAAACACGACCTTTGGGCCGATCTGCCAAATAACCGCCACTATTTTTTTCTGACCCTAGCCATTGAGACTTAAATTACTCAAGCACCATAAAAACAATTAATCTAAACGGGGCGTTACAGTGAATTCACCGTATGACGCTGCCGTCGCGTAGACTTCTGCATTGTCTGGTTGATGGGCAACTCTGCGCCACTCAGAGCTTATATAGCGACTCTACGCAAATACCCAAGGTACTGACGGGAATTTTTTTCACTACCACTTTTTACCGCAAATGCTTGCTTTCAAACAGCCTTTTTCACCCCATTAAAACATCCACCTACAACCATCTGACTTGAGCTAGTGACGGCATCGCCGCTACGTGTAATGTGTAGCGTGATAAACTCGCCAGATCACATTAGAAAGCTCTATGACGCAGAAGGTGAACCCTGAATGCCATTTCCAAAAATCGTAGCACTTGCGGCGTGCCTTATCGCGATCAGCAGTTGCAGTGCAAACAATATTCTATCTTCGCTTAACGCCACCCTACCTGACGGGCATTATCAGAAAACCAAAAACCTGCCCTACGGCAAGCACGCCAGGCAAAAAATGGACTTGTACCTGCCAGCAAGTAAGAACGGGCAAGAGTCGCGCTCATCGGGGCTGTTAGTTGTCTTTATTCATGGTGGTGCATGGCGAACCGGGTCAAAAGATGAATACGAGTTTGTAGCTCAGTCGCTGACCCGCGACGGGCACACAGTATTGATTCCGAACTATCGGCTCTACCCTTCGGTAGTATTTCCGGAGTTTGTCAGCGATATCGCACAGGCGATAGCAACTTATGAACAACTCTCACTGACCAGCTACAAAAACACATTCCAACAATCGGTGCCGGAAAAAATTATCGTCATGGGCCATTCCTCAGGTGCCCATCAGGCTGCCCTGTTAACAACGGACGCATCATATCTGAAGCGTGCTGGCGTAAAAGGGGCACTGGCAGGACTAATCGGCTTATCCGGACCATACGACCTGCCTCTTGATACCCAAGAGGTAACAAGTGTTTTTCCAAACGTCACTGACGAAACGCTTGTAAACCCTGTGCTGCAGGTACTAGCGTTTACTGAACAACGAACACAAAGTGACCAACCGCTTCCACCGACCTTATTGCTACATGGTAAAAAAGATGAGCGCGTTACGATCACACATACTCGCAAATTTGCGAGCGCGCTAGAAACTGCAGGCGTGCCGGTTACCGTTAGCACATTGCGAGGCGGCCACGCTCGCGCTGTGGTCGCGCTGGCTAGCCCGTTAAAATTTTTGAACGATGCACTTGATGACGTAGAGGGTTATCTTCAAGAGATTAGCGACATCTGATCCTGCAAGGACCACTATCGTTTACAGGGTGTAATATCGACACTACGTATTCAAACCGGTACGCGAACTTCCATAAATAGCGTGCGCAGTACCATACCTGACGGTCGTCTATCGATCACTACTGTGTATGGCTCGCCCTACGCAGGTGCGGCCTCCATGCTGTTTTCGCTGTACTAGCGGGCACCTTCTACTTCAATCATGCATGAGGTGTAGGCTGCGTGGAATCAACAATCTATTGAAATTCACATAACCTCACGCAAATTCAAAGGAGCGGCGGAAGCAGATAATAACGCGTAGCGTACACCTGCCCCACCGCTCTCCCCACCATATGATGGGTGAATCTTCAACACCGACTAGCGCATACTAGTCTTTCGCATTCTTGCGCTTTTCAGACATCGCTTCAGTCATTTTGTCAGCACCGTCAGCACCTTCATCCAACTCGAACTCATTACTCATGGAACGGGTCTGGCGGTCCTCGTCGACCTTAGCTTTGTGTGCACCCTGTCGATTCTCGGACATGGCTTCTGTCATTTTGTCGTCTGCCGTTGGCACGGACTTGGCAGGAATGGATCTGCTCATCGCCTCCTGCATCGCATCACCTTTTTCAGCCTTAGTATCATTAGTCATTTTTCTTTACCAATTTCAAATAGATCTTTAAGGCTAGCACGCTAGCTATCTACTATCGTTGTAACTATTACAAACACCACGCCTATGCGTCACAGCGATTGCCTCATTTTTAAGCGTGTGCCGAACTTGTAAATACTACAACCGCTAAGTCGATTAGGTCGCAGTGTCTCGTACAGCGGCCTATTATTTTATAGATGTATACCGGTTTCATAGTGACACAAAATACTTTAGCGGCCGCACTACCTTCAACACCATTAAGATTCAGACTTCACGTTGTAAACCCCGCAATGTATAAAGACAGAAAATACAATAGGCGCCGTGATCTGGAGTTAAGACGATCCCACGGTCGTAGAAACCCTCCGACAATCAATACAGATTTTTTTATTTTTATAAACAGCAGACCGACAAAACAAGTCCTACCGATTAATTGCCAAATCGCCAACACTGTTACATTCCGACCGCAGAGTTCAGAACAATAAACTTGTCACCAGCGACAACGTCCTTTCTGATGTTTTGTTATTTTTACATATCCGGACAATCCAAGCTGATCACCGTGTACAGTTTGCGATCGTGAGGCACATCGCCTCAACACAATCTATAGGAGATATTACCTTGTTGAGTTGGGCACTAACTTTCTTTGTCGTTGCGCTGATCGCTGGCATATTGGGATTTAGCGGTATTGCCGGGTCTGCTGCACCAATCGCACAGATACTTTTTGTGCTCTTCATTATATTTGCGATCATCGCATTCATACGTGGCAGAAGACCCACTGTCTAGTTGTTAACGCACACAGTCCGATGGCGTTTAACAAATTCGACCCGGTGCGGGCATACCGGCAGACGAGACCGGCGGTCTAGGCCGGCTCAATAAACTTTGCAGATCAATGAAGGAAATTCTTTATGAATAAATATCTCACTGGGATCTTACTTGGAATCGTTATTGTTGTAGCGCTGATCTTTGGGATGGGCCTACTGGAAGAAGCGGAAGACGGCCCCCTGGAAAAAGCTGCCGACACTGTTGAAGACAAGGTCGACAATCTTACCGACTAACTTGATTTAGTCTTACATCGCTGCAATACAAAAAACCTTCGTTGGTCCACTTGAAAACAGACAGCGGTCTGCAATGACTTTTAGAACAAAGAAGCCCATGGTTGCGACATGAGTGGCTCAACCGGACAGCATGTCATACGCTTGTTGCGTGGGTGTCAAGTATCTCTTTCTCGTTAACCGGTTAGGATTGCCATGAAACTGCCTGGAGAAATTTCGGTCAACGTGTCAATTGTACTCACTTAACTCGGCAATCAGGTGTCGCCAAAAACACGCAAGATATTCACTGAACGGCCAGAAGGCGGCATTGCAACACCTCCCGTATTGCGGTCGGAATGTCGGCGGGGCTTTTCTATGAGTGACTATTGGGGCTTGATGCCGAGTTGATCTTACGCGTGCTTCGGAATTCTTTTGTAACCCAGGTAGAATTAATGTACTGATGTGCTGCTCGTTTGTTATGACAGCGTAAAGCGTCCGAGGGGTCATGTGTGTAAAGTGAAACGCTCAGACCGAGTTGCGAGGCTCAAAGACACCTGCTGCGACATTTAAGTCGTCTGCCATAGTAAGAGCACACCAATCTATGATCGACGGTTCACTTCTTCAACTCATAGATCTAGAGCTTATCAGTTACAAAAGCACGTGCAGAGCGCTTGTGACGCTTAGCGGAAGATTATCCGACCTATCGAACGTGATCGACTGAAGAAGGAATGGCAGGTCTGGGTATTCGCTGTATGTGGCAACGTGCGATCTGAGCCTATAGATCTCCGACCGCCTAAATACACCGACCTTCTATGCGACTTAACCGCACTTAACAGTGCGGTTTGCCTAGATTAATGCAGCGCAAAGAAGCACTGCCTAAGCCCCTTCGCATTACTGTCAAAAATATTTTTGTTGTGGCTCTATCGGCGACAGCACAAATTCTGCCGCGCAAGGCAATTGTAAACCCTGACTTACTGGTCAAACAATCTACCACGATTTACAGTAAGCACATCGACTACGTCATCAAGCATATCGTCGTCCGCCGATGTGCCCGCCACTACAACCGCATCCATACAAATAGTGTTTAATTCTGTATCGAAGATCATACCCTTGGCGACGTCAGGCTCTTCGAAACGATAGATAGAACGACCCAGCTCAGGGTGTTCGTCGTTAAGATCCCAATCTTTAATATCGACCAACTCTAGTTTGTCGTTCTCGAGTACTGTTTTCAGATACCGCTGATCAAGGTTCAGCGGGTCACTAACCCACAAAAAAGCATTAACCTCTCCATCCGGATTGTTGGCAATTTCATTAAGCACCTGCAACCCACCTTTGAAGAAAGTAGTGCCTTCAGCAAAACCAGGCTCAAGCTCTTGCATGTAGGACCATGTGACAGCTGAGCCGGAACCACGTTTCTGCACGGCCACTTTGGCTTTTTTGCTTTGCAAGTCACCTTCATCACCCACAGCACCCTTGCTGTTAACCGCAACGTAAACGCACTCACTGTACAAATTGCCAAGCACTTTAAGATTACCAGCACTTTCCGGGTTCCGGTTCATCCACCAAGCAAGCGCGTCCAACTGCGCGAAGCCCAAGGTGACTTCACCGCTTGCAACGCGCTCTATATTTTCTACAGAACCTTTACTCTTCACAGCGCTGGCTTTGTAGTCGTACTCGACCAATAGATTCGCCAGTTTTTCACCCGTGGCGAAGTATGACCCGCCGCGACCACCCGTACTAATAACCACGTCTTCAGCGATCGCAGGTGCGGTAATGACAGTCAGTGCGAAAGCGCAAAGCAGCTTCTTCATTGCAGAAATACTCCGTTTAAAATGAACGATTCAATGAGTAACAGTAGTGGTCAGCAAGCTATATTTCAAGCCAACCTTGCCGTTTTTCTGGCCGGTGCGCTCAAGCGCGCTTGGCTGATAGATTCGCCTATAGGGTTGAGCCCAAGTGGCTCTACGTTGTAGATGTCAGTCCACACCCTGAAAATGGGGCGACACAATACCATTTGTGCTGGCGATGCTAGTCTTGAGCTTTTTTGCTGGTTATAACGATGAGCGTCTATTTTAAAGCGTAAGGATCAGAACAAATGCGCATCACTAGCATCAAAAGAAAAGCTCACCTTCTGTCCTCTGGCAATATCCAAACTCTCAGGAGTTGCAAATCGAAACGACACCTCTGAATCAGTCATCAACTCAACCACAGTCTCAGTGCCCAAGCTCTCGACTAGTGTAGCCGTACCTTGTAGCG
>JAVCKV010345983.1:0-13560 GCA_032274145.1 Herpochondria borealis
TCAGGACTATTTGATGCGTTGCGGGTGCCGCCAATATCGGCAGTTAGGCCGTAGATCATATTATAGGGCATATTCTAGGTCTTACGGCTAAGAATGTGTTCAAACAGATGCGCAAAACCGCTGCGTCCCTGAGGATCCAATTTGCTGCCGATATCATACCACATTGATGTAGTAACAGTAGAAGTCGTGTCATCCTGAATAGCGATAACACGCAGTCCGTTATCCAATTGCCATTCTGTGAACTCAATCTCCGGCGCCGCGATAGTCGGGGCCTCGCTATGCGCCCCCTCACCCGATCCCCCGTGGCCATCTGCAAAAGCGGGTTGCGCGGCGACAAGTGCCAAAACTGCGGTGCTGGCGGCGAGAATTGAGCGAAGCATAGTTGTTCCCCTGATCGACAAATGCGGTTCAGGGTAGAGTAAACCAAGCTGCCGTCTCTAAGGCAACAGCTGTTCTCTCTTATTCGATGAACTGCTTGTCTAACCCTGCAAAGCGTCGGTGGCCGAGGCGAGGTCGTGCAACAGCAGCAAGGCTTCTTCGGCGCGCGCAATCGGCACGAACACATGATCGTGGTGGAACGCCGCCACCACATTGCACGCGATATCTGAAGCAGCCAGAACGGTGGAAACAGCTGCCGTCAGCCCTACACCCGTCAAATCAGAATGAACCTGTAAGGTGATACGGCTAAATTCTGGGCCAGCTTCACCCAGTTCGACAGCTAAATCGAACGGTATGATAGCTGACACACCTTCGGCTTCACGAAATGTCGCGATGGCCGATCCCAGCGCAACTGGGGCAATATTTGGTGTGAGTAACGACGAATGACGACTGCTCGAAAGGTTCCCAACGTGTCCGTTCGAATTCTCGGCAGAGAGTGCTATGCGAAAGATTGTGCATATTCGGCGTCGAACCAAGACTAACTATACAGGCAGATCACATTTATTTTTCGTCCAGCACAAAGTACGAAAATATGGGCAATAATAGATATCACAGGCGGGATCTAGTATGGTTTGACAATAAGCCTAGTTCTATTTGGTGAACCGATACAGCACAGTCGATGTCGACTCCTCTCGTCTTTTGCACGATCAAGTATGCTATAACCTGATTTCATCACCAGGTTCAGAAGTTCAGAACTCAGACGTGGGTTGGATATATAACTAGCTTGGCGAAAAGAACTATATGGCCATAATCTCGAAAACTCTCCATGCATTATTCTCTTAAGGTAAACAGGCTGTACGTCCTAGTCACTGCTTCGGTGCGCGTAAGGACGATGAACGCCGCTGTTTACCAACACCCCGTCCGCTTAGCGGCATCCCTCCCGGGAGGAAGTCGTCCAAAGCAGACCCATTGCGATTAACTTCAATCGCAAGGAAGTTTGATCGTCACCCGGTTCCAGTCGATCAAACTTGAGAACGCTTAGTTCCAGACCCTGCAAGTCCAGTGAAACCATGTCAATAGTGTCCACTCCAAGAACGACATCTAGCATATAGTGCTGAGTAGAATCCTTGTCCTCATTCTGCAAACTTTGAAACTTGTCCGTATCACCTTGAGGAATTCCTCAAGGTATCACCGTATCCTCCAACCATACCGTGGACCAAGACCTCATCTCCCAACTAGACTTGTGAGGATAACTAATACACGTATGAATACTCCAACACTTGCAACCCTGGGCCAACAGTTCTTTAGAGGCGTGTGGATTGGCTTCAATCCACAAACCCTGGACTCGATACTCCAAATTATGAGAGGCTAACGGTAATTTAGCGTCAATCAAGGTCACATTTTCTCTCAAACGTGCACCAAGAACAACATCGATGCACCATGTCACGACTTCTTCTATCAAGGACTACAAGGCCTCAAGAGGTTCGAAAGCTCTTCAATGATGGAGCATCCGACGATGGATGCTGCTGGCAGGGAAATGGACCAGCGATGGGAGCGAAGCTTCGACGCCCTTTGATCTGTTCTGGCGGGCATCCACTACGAGCGATTCACGTACCTTTCAATGGAGTTGCCAATGAGAACCCTCAAAACATTGGTGCCGTTCCTGGCTCTCCGCATCTTTACACCTGCTTCTGTTTGGACCACGGTAACCACCAGCAAGACGAGGAGTTGGTTGCTCTTCGGAAGGAGCTAACCATGACGAATGCCCAGCACGATTTAACGACCACAGCATTGCAGGAACGAATCGGCGACTTGGAAGACATCGTGAGCGCCCTTCAGGATACCACCAATCAGTTTTTGTCTGCAGCACAAGCGAAGAACCAGATGGAATCGTCTCGCAGCATCTTGCAAACGATTCTCACCATGTTATCAGTGGCGTTCGGTGCTGGTGGAGATGGAGCATCACTTCTGAAGGATGTAATACACAATCTGGTTGAAGGAGTCAGTGGCGAAGACAATGGTGCAGAACTACTCAGTAGTACTGAGGAGACTTCTACTGCCATACTGGAGGGAGCAGCCAAAGCAATGGACTATGGTATCCAGTTGAGCAAAGGTGACGTAAATGAGGCTCTGAAACAAGCAATTGATGACGGCAATGTTCTTGCTGGATCTGCTGTCACAGCGGTTTTGGTTGGCGAGCACGTTGCGCCACTAGCTTCGTCGGTGGTGATTCCGAAGGTGAAAATGATGCAGTATTGAATGAAACAAGAACACAGCGTTTGCGTGAATCCGCTAGCAAGCCAGAGACAACAGCACTTCCAGTCCACGAAGCTGTGAAGAGCGGGGTTCTGACATGTCGAAGAGGCTATTGACAAGTTTGGAATCGACGCTGCCAATCGAATAGATCCAGTGGGCCGCTCTGCGCTTGATTTAGCGGCTCTGTCAGATCAAGTTCCAATTGTGCGCCTTTTGGAGGATCGAGGAGGCCAATACAAGCTGCTCTAGGCAAGCTCGTGCCGAGACACACACCAGAAAAGGAACGCATGCTGTTGTGTACGAATGAACACCGCGCCCTCTTGTGTTGGATATCAAAACGCCGAAGCCTAAATACTAACATTATGTTAAATCCAGCAGCCAGACATGCAGATGGCCTATCAATCCATTGGCGTCTCAGTCGAAAGCACGCACAGGTCATGGAATGACAGTCGTGCCACATATCAAGAAGGACGCAAGAAAATGTAACAAGTTATACAAGGTTTCCGAAAGCTAATAGTCTCCAAATCCACCAAAGTCATCCCCACCACCATAGTCGTCGCCTCCTCCATAGTCACCACCTCCGTAGTCACCGCCTCCATAATCACCACCATCTTGATAACCTCCATCTTGATTGCCACCATCTTGGTAGTTATCATTATCATACTGCTGTTGATCTTGTTGATTGTGGTTGTGGTGACCTAGAATGCCCAAGCCGGCTGCACCGAGTGCTGCACCTCCCAATAGTGGCAACATCATACCGCCAAGTCCTCCACCATTCCGGCTGTTTCTGTGGTTGTTGTTGTATCCTCCATTATTTCTCTGATTGTTGTTGTATCCTCCATTGTTGTTAAATCCCCGATTGTTATTGTTGTTGCCAAAACCCTGACTGTTAACGTTGCTAGCATTGTTGCTGTTGTTTGCAGGAGCATAAGAAACATGAAATTCAGACACATTCGGTGGTACAGTAGCACCAATCATGCGGCCGGGTTCATCTGGAATCGAAACGTGCAATACTGTGCCGGGAGGTGTTCCCGGTGGGACGCGTACCAACAAGACCTTTTGTGCAGGAGGCTGCTGCTGCGGAGCCGCCGTTGGTTGATATGCTACATGAAACTCCGACACTCCTGGTGGAATCTGTGCTGCAAGGGTTCTATTCTCACCAGGAACTTGTACATGAATGGTGGAACCAGGTTGCATGCCGGGTGGTACTTGCACTAGCATGAGCTTTTGGTTCGTCGGTGCTGCGGGCGCTGGTTGTACTGGCGGTGGTGCTGCATGGTGCGTCATGATTGGCGTTGCCTGAGGGACATAGGGCGTTGCTACTGCAACTGGTTCTGATCTTACATTGGACGCAGGAATTGTTGTGGCTCCTGGAGTTGTTGATTTGGTGGGAAGGGGAGGTACAAATGGCTCACTGGGGGGTGCCATTGGTTGCAAGTTGGAATAATCCTGAGTATTTTGTACTACAGGTGCTGCAGGCGGCGGAGTGACAGTTCGAGGTGGCATTGATACCATGAATTGTGACCCAGGTCCCATACCCTGAGGTACCTGAGCGTGGATTGCCCTTCCATCGGGGCTGTTGACCTGGATCGTTTGACCAGGTTGAACACCATGTGGGACAGTGACTACGCACGAAGAAAGTCAGAGAAGGTTAGAATCTTGATCGACAAGGTGGTGTGATCCTAAATAGAGTACAACTCCGTTCGACGAGGCAGTCCTTACCAGCAATCATGTCGCCGCCACCGCTAGTAGGGTGTTGAGCCTGAGAAGGAAACGAAGATTGTTGTGAAGGAAAAGACGATTGGGGAGGAGCAGCTGAGAGGGCATTTCCTCCGGTGGCGTGGTATCTCCGTTGTCCTGGGAAACTGCTTACGCCTCCATCACTAGTTTGCCGGTTGTACGCCTTGCTGGGGTCGCCGAAGCCATCGAAACAACACAACATGATGGTAGTAATGAGTTATGATGGAAGGGAAGCTTTGGTCGGATTTTGGTCGTGGCGTGCTCACGGCATCAAATTTTTAGCGAATAGGAGTAGTATGTGAATGTATTTCTTCAGTCACGAATACATTATAAACCGCTCTTGCTTCAAACATGAATATTGACGATACAAAATAAATCGCCCAACGCTAGACTAACCTGTCCGGCAGAAATTGGGCTCACTTTTTGAATACAAATGAATGAATCAATCAATCGTGAAGGTTGGTTGGTGTGTGGTGTGGTGCCAGCGAAGGGGTACGAGTGTACTCTCAAGACTGATGGTCTAATTGAGTGCTGCTATAGTGTCTTCACACCCACACTTTCCTCGACAACGTCTCCATTAGCGCCGCGCGAGTTGCCAAGCAGTTGGCGTCCGCCTATCTCTGCGTTTATCGATTTCGTACATGTAAGGGAGTATATGTAACTCTATTATCTTCCAAAAGCTTGTGTCGCCACAGTAGCTTCTCTCTCATCATTTCGACATGTCAAGAAGGTTTGACAGATATCACTGCACTGGCTCCCAGTGGAATACTGTAGGCGTTTGTTGCGGTGCCGCGTGTCGGTGCCGCGTGTGGGTCCAGTCATTGCAGTACATCCAATACTTTGGAATTAACTCATGTTTCATGGTTTTTCTTTTCATATATCACAGCAAAACGATGGTGTTGCTAAGTTTTTGCATGCCTCCGAGTCTCATCACCCTCCGAGCCAACTCCCTGCTCACAGCGCAGCTGACAGTAGCTACGTACGCTACAGCATTATGAAACTGTACAGTACAAGACACCGTGTCCCCCATCACCTCGCGCAATCCTAAAAACACTTAGCGCGTTGATGCAAGCAACACAAGCCATCAAGCCTTGAAGCCTTCATTATCAAGTTCAAATTGCTCAGAGCGCAGAGTTCAGAGTGACTATGATGACTTCTGTGGACGACCAGTCCTACGTGAAGCATAGGCGTGATTCGAGCTGTGAATCCAGCCAGGAGGACGGAATTCGACGGTATTCTGCCGAGTCAGTTTTGAATCATGATGATGGTGCTTCCTCCTCCAATCCGATGATCCGTTGGGTACCCCGATGGATGCGATACGACCATGGCCCTCCTGAAGCAACTGGTTTGTCGCTAGATGCTTATGGTCGGGGTGCACTCCTCATGTCATCCATCTTTCTCGGCCCGGCACTCTTGGAGCTGGCGACAGAGGCTGCCAATTGTGACTCGGAGCAAGACTGTGATGTTCGTGTCATGGGCATGAAACCCAGTTCCCTCCTGACGAACATTGCAGTTGTCTCTGGAGTTATAATATCCCTCATCATGCCAATCATTGGTGCCATTGTGGATCATACCCCGTATCGATGGCATGTCGGAGCCTACAGTGGGTATGCGGCGGCAATCTTGAAGGGTATTGAGATAATGGTGAATGCAAAAACATGGTTTATCATTGCTTGGTTACAGGTTCTGTACGGGCTGCTGTATTTTATGCATGTCATCGCTATATACGCATACACGAGTGAGCTTAGCAAGGATACAGCTGAACAGACAAAATACAATACGTTCTTCTTCATGGTCCTGTATGCGTCCTCGCTGCTGTTTATGATCCAGGTAATAATCTACTCCAGCGTGCTTGACACGGGTGATGTAGGGACTGCGAGAATATCCCAAACAATAACTCTTGTGACAGCGGGGAGTTTCTTTGCGTATGCTTGGTCCTACCTGTTTCCGCACCGTCCACCTTCCTCAACACTGCCGCAAGGTCGGACACTCTTTACCGTGGGCTTTTACAAGATATACAAGACCAGTGGAGAAATATATCGAACCATGCCAGCTCTCATGCGATTAATGGGATCAGTTCTTTTTGCAGAATCAGCATCAAACACATTGGTTACGGTTGCGACAACGTACATGAGCACCTTTCTTGATATGACGGCGACTGAGATTGGTGTTGTATTCTTGGTGGTGCTCATTACCGGCATACCTGGCGCGAAACTAGGAGAATGGTTGGCACTGCGATTCAACCCGCTCGTGAGTGCCCAGTGTTGCATTCTTCTCTTCATTATCAGTACCGCCTTGGCTGGAATCGTCTTGACGGGTCCAGAGCACAAACAATACGCCGTCATTTTTGGTGTGCTTTGGGGGATTTCTCTGGGTTGGCTGCACCCAATGCATACCATATTGTTCTTGGGGCTAACTCCTGACCATGCGCGAACTGAGTACATGGGGATTTTCATCTTCAGTCAGCAAGTTTTGTCATGGCTGCCACCGCTAGTATTCTCCACGCTCAACGAACTGGGCGTAAGCATGAACCTGGGAATGATTTCGTTGGATATATTCTTTGTGCTTGCCCTCATTTGCCTCCGCTCAATGGGGCGCTATGATCAACATGTGGCTGTTCCATCAGCTGGCGTTCCAACAGCAAGTGCCCAATTAGAAATAGGATAGACACCATGCCATATCACTACTTTCGAGCGATGCAGGCAGTACAACTGATCTACTAGTAGTGAATTAGCCTACCTGTGCTTCCTTGACCCCACCTCCCTTCTCTACGCTGTAGGCATACTTCGTCGCTAAGTGTTTGAAGTCCAAGTTCTAACGAATACTTTAATCTGGATTAGTTATGAGTGATGTAATGCGAGCCCGAAGCTCGATGGTATATGAAGGATCTGAAAAGGTTCTGAACGGGGATATGAATAATGTTGTTGAACGTATAAATCAAGAAAATCTTGGCTGAGATTTTGCTGCCTCTTATATGATTGAAAAGGCAAAGTCATCAGGATCTGCGCAGGCGCCACCTCCTGCCTGGGTGGAGCCGTTGATCATGAGAGAGAAGCTGAAAGTCTGCCCAGTAGCTTCCGCTAGATTGACGAGGGCTTCTTCGCTTCCCAAGACGTAGGGTTGGTCTTTCCGGCTGATGGATTCTGTAGGTTGGAATATAAGGTCTTGCATTCCGGCAAAGGCACCTTCACTGGTAGCGACGTCGACGGTTGCTTTCAAGCCTCCGTCATTTATGGCAAGGTACTCGATAAGAATCGTTGCAAACGCTGCTTGAGAGCCACTTGGTCCGTTGGAGAAGCCAACAAGCTGTAACGAGCCAAAAGAATTGAGCAACGTCAAATCGTCCGCAGCAACACATCGTGTGCTGAGGCGCATGGTCTGGAGCAGTGTACCTGGGCCATCCGATTCCACTTCCGAAATAACGATGAAAGTGTCGCTGGCGAACGCTCCAACTGCGGCAATTTGCTCCCCCAGTTTCGCGACACCTGAGAACATGGCGTCTTCATCAGAATCACCTGAGATCTCAATCCACACTTCTTCTTTGTCGCCAACTCCACCTCCAATGTCTTCACATCGAAAGCCGCTTGCGTCATTGTTACCAGGACACGAAAAGCCGGTGTAAATGAAGGACAAAGAAGAAGGTGCGTCATCTCCCAAGCAAGTGGTCTCTGTTGGAGCTTGAATTCCACCGCATCCGTTGTTTGGAAATGACCCTGCTACCACACCACAACGAATCTGTGCCTTAAGTTCACAAGGCACACCTTCGGGATCAATCGTTGGAAGAGGAGTGATCGTAGGGGCAGCGGTAGGCACTTCAGTTGGATTGAGAGGAGGAAGAGGATTTCCGGCCACAAAGGATATGGAGTCCCTGGCCTCGCAGAGGTTGTCAAATGGGGACAGACCTGTAACGTTGCTGGAAACACTGTAGCGCCGACGGATCGTCAAATCCAAGACAACCCGCTGAACGAAGGTCCTAATTGAACCTGCTTGGACATCTACATTGTCTGCATCGTTGGAAAGGTCGAAGTCACCAAGAGTACCGGTGCTGAAGAGCGTTTCCAGCGCAGCGGTGTTGTTGTCACCAGTATTCTCGACCGCAAACGAGAGAAATGCATCGATGAAAGAAGAGACCTGTCCTTGCTCCTCGTTAACAAATGTTATCAGCTGCACGGCTCCAAATTCATCTTTTAAACCCAAGTTTCGAAAGCAAGAGCTGTCCAAGATAACGGTCTGGAGCGTGTTCTCAAACGAAGTGATGGATGAGTTGTAGATGGTGACATTCAAATCCAATTGAACGTCGTTCGCTCCGTCAGCTACGAGGAAATCACCGCCGACCGCCACGAAGTCTTCGTGGTAGACGATACCAAGACCCTCAATATCGGTGACGACGATGTAGGATGCCTGGCCAGCCTCAGTTGGTGGACCACCTTGAAAGTCCTCACAGGAGACTAACGATGCAGGCACATTGCTCTGGTCATCACATCCGCTTCCCGTGTACAGGAAGATCATTGCGAAGGGAGTGTCTTCACACTGGGTGTTGAAGGATGGAATAGATTCACAGCTCTCTGCAGAGCCATCCAGCGGAGTGCACTCTGTAGCGAGACTGAGGAAACATTTTCGTGACTCGGGAACTACAGACGGAGCACTCGATTCGTCAATTGATGGAGCGGAAGATGGCATCGCGGATGGAGAGGACGACGGTATGCTGCTCGGTACATCAGATGGAATTGAGGAGGGTGACAAGGTTGGAGTACTAGATTCGACCTGCGATGGTGCAATTGTAGTTGGTGCAATTGTAGTTGGCGCAACTGTAGATGGTGCAATTGTGGGCTGCGTCGTAAGCCGATCAGTGGGCTCTACCACTGGAGGAGGGATGAGACTTGGAGACGTAGAAGGGGCCGGGTTCGGAACATCGGACGGGCTTGAAGATGGTGCAGTCGGCTCTCCGCTCGGAGATTCTGTGGGAATCGTCGTACCAACAGAGATATCAAACGCAAAATCGTCAAAATCACTGCATGTACTTCCTTGAGCAGTTTCAGAGATGATGAATGCAGATGTGATGTATGGCATGTCAACACATCTCTCAATTGTTACGTTCTCCATCACCGTGAAGGTCCCAAGTGGGCCGAGCTCCAAGTCCATCGGATCAACGTCGTCACTGAGCAAGTTTATCTCCATGCCATTTAGCGTCCGATTCATTGCATCAACGGTCAAATCGACTTCGCCAACATTTTGCGCAACATATGAATACTCAACATCAACGAAACACTGATGGACGCCATTTTCATTGGAATACCCGATGAAATCTACCGCTCCGAACGATTCAAGAAGCTTGAGGCCAACACCATTGCATGTAGCATCCATCGCCACTATTTGCGACGCTGTGGGAGATTCTAGGTTGCCTAGCTGGTTCACGTTGATGAACAGATTCGAAGGCAGTGCTTCACCACCGTTCTCGACACAGAAATCATTCCCAACATCTACAGTTCTTGTCAACAAGACTGTTGGACCGTCAGTAACAACGATATTCGCCATAAATTGTGGTCCCGAGTTGAAGTCACGGCATTGCATCAGCCCCGGTGTACTTTCGATATCGCCACATGGACTCGCAGTGTAGCGGAAACACAACTGGGTCGGCTGAGATCCAAAGCATTGAGGTATCATCTCTCCTTCAATCTGTCGGCAGTCTTGACCATCAGCATCAGTACACCCTACGGTGATCTGCAATGAGGTTGGAACCGTTGTTAGATTTTGAGTGGTAATACGAAGGTAAACAAGAATCCGCCAAAGCAATACTTACATCCACAGAGCAAACCTCCGGCTCAGTCGGTGGGAGAGTAATAGTGTTGCTGGGTGAGGATGACTGTACGTTACTTGGAGATTCAGTGAGCTCCGTGGGGAGAAATGTTGGGGGTTGGGTAACCGGTGCATCTGACGGTGGCGGTTGGACAAATGGCGAAGGAGTGGGGGGTTGGGTAACAGGTGCATTTGACGGGGGTGGTTGGACAGTTGGTGAAGGTTTGGGGGGTTGGGCAACAGGCGCATCTGACGGGGGTTGGACAAACGGTGATGGGGTCGGAACAGGTGGATTTGATGGTGCAACAAGCTTTGGGGAAGGTTGTTGCGTTGGGACCCCCGTAAGTTCTACAGAAGGGAGAAGTGAAGCTTGACCAATCGGCACTGCTGTCATCATGGTGGGTGCACTGGTTGGCATTGAACCCAGCTGGAGCTCTCGCCGCAAAAACTGTCTCTCCCAGTACGTTTTTTCATCCTGATCCAACGCACTGGGACTCTCAACTTTGAAGACATTGTTTGCATTGGCACTCGCACGCACAGAGACTTGATGTGTAAGCAGCACCGTCGCATGAATGGCGGCTGTGGTGAATCTCATTGTCACTTCCCCCTTCGCACTCGGTTTACCGGTAGTAGTGGTTTGTGGAAACTTGCGACAATATTGTGAGCTTCAGGTTCAATCAGCGAAACGCATGTCAAAAATATAGCCATACTTTATCTATAGTAAAGGAATGTTTATATTCGGATTGATGAAAATAATAAATCGCTCATTTCTAAGTAATACGTGCAATAGCAAGCGCAGCCGTCTTATACTGTACTCATCACTGCAGTATGTAAACAACGATACCAAGATAGATATCTAATTACAAAACAAGCTGGAGTATCGTTTGCGAAGTTTCTTAGCACATCATGCGATAGTGACAAACATGTATGGGTAAAAAATAACCAAGCCGGTAGGCGACCGGTACGAGTAACCGATTCACAGTATCATACAGTCACACTGCAAAGTAGCATCTCACATTACATATCTTACATCATCATGTGCACTAGATCGCCATCCCACCTATCGGCGGAAGTAGCATGTGCATCACATCTGGAGTTTACGTGCATAGGCGTCAGCGATAAGGTAACCATTTATGGATATCCGGATTACACGTAAACTTCGCTGCTACTTTCTGTATGGATACTTCTGCCTCAGTCACGAGAAATCGTTGTAGAGTCGTTCGTCCATACCAAAGGTGTTTCGCCCTTGTAACTTGCTGTCACGATACATGCATCATGCGCCGCCACGGCACATGTCGGACCAATCGCTGTGCTCGCAAGTCTTTGCGCCACTGCACATGTCGGACCAATCGCTGTGCTCGCAAGTCTTTGCGCCACCTTGGCTGTTACTAAATCGTACAAGACGCAACTCTCGCTTTCAGATCCCGTCACGACATGTCGCGATGTCATGGCACAGGCAACGGCGTATTGAGATGTCGTGTGCGCTCCATGATAGGTGTTGAGCAACTCGTTGAGCTCCTTGTCGAGCAACCGAATCGTACCGTCCAAACACGAGACAGCGACGCAATCGTCAGCCAGGGCGAGACTGACAATGGGTGCACCAACGTTGGTGCATGTGATGCGGCCCTGTCGAACATCATAGAGTCGGACAAAGCCATCGACGGACGCACTGTAAAACGAGTGGGGTCCGTCGAGTTGGACAGCCGTGACAGAGTCCTTGGCTTCGCTGCAAACTTGAATGGGTGTCTGACGACTCAGATTGCGAGCATCCCAGAGCTTGACAGTTGCATCGTAACTAGCAGATAGATAGAGGGCGTCTTGACGAACATCGACGGCATTGATCATGCCGCTGTGACTGACCGAGATGCGGTGCTTCACCTTGGCCTGGACCATATCAGTCACCACCAACGTCTTGTTGGCGGCAGAGACGAGGAATGTATCGTGGCTGGCGACTGCGGAGACGGCATGCACATGACCGTCCCGGTACACGTGCATGGGGAGTGCCTCAGAACGCGAATCGAGGCGAAGCGGGTTCCACAGTCGCACCGTGCGGTCATGGCCTGCTGTTAGACAGTACTTCTTGTCATCTGAGTGGTCAGAAAAAGATGATAACGTGAGTTTGATAGGTATCAATGGGGCTAATCATATTCACCAGCAAAATAAGGAAGAAAATGTGAACCCTCAGCTCAAAGTGAAGGAATATTATTCCATGAGGTTGTCATCAATTGATTCAGTCCAAGCGCGGATCATTGTTATCATCATTAGGCTCTCATTTTCTTCCTCGATCATTCAATCAACCAGCCAATCTCTTCATCTCTCTTACCTGTAAAACAAACAGCCTGTACTGGACCATCATGGCCCACCAGTCTCCCCACTTGTTCAAAGGGGCTCATCGCGAGAGGGGGTTGATAATCGTCATCGTGCTGAAAAATGTGAGGATATGGAACACGAAGTGGATTTGATTGATGGCTTTGGCCTTCACGTCTGGCTGTCTCCCGTCAACTTGAGGGGCAGTAGAAGGTAGACGGTACCTGGTACGTTCTCTTCTTCACCACCATGATGAAAAGTCGTCGACTTCATCGTCTTTCACAACCAGCGACTCACTCTCTAGTTGAGCCATCCTCCTCTTTCTGTACGACGCCAATCTAATCATGCCTCAAGATGCTCAACGCAAGGCATGGAACGAAGCCATGCGATCAGCGGCAGGTGTTTCCAACTTGCCCATATCATTGCAAAACAAAACGCGACGATCCGATCGTCGCAAACGCCGTGACAAAGCTCGAACGACTAATTCATCATCCTTTGGGTTAGGAGGAGAGCATGAAGAGTACCGAGCCGCTGTATGGCTGGATGCACTCGAACAAGTGGCGGATGATGCGGAACAACAAGACAATCAAGAAGAAGAATACAATGAATTGGAAGAGTTGGACAAGAAGACGTCGCGGAAACGTGGGGCCCAAAAGGCAGCACCCAAGAAACAGAAAAAGACTAAAGCAGGTCAAATGCCGAAACGGTTCAAGGCCCGATCTCTGGCTTCCATTCTATTGCAAGAAGAAGCGGTCCGAGCCGATGGAGTGGCACAACGGTTTGTGCACGCAGCAGCTGCGGTAGAGTCGAATCTGCCCACGCGACCCTATTGTCCCGTCACTGGGCTTCCTGGAGTCTATCGAGAACCAAAATTGAATTTGCATTACGCCAATGATGGGGCGCTGGAGCAAATTCGGGAACGAGCGCCGCCGTGGAGGAATCTAACAGGGACGGCTGCTTACAGTGATGTTGTGAAATCTATGCAGTCTGCAAAATAATGAGATTGGCGGTCCTATGTGGCAGACTGACTTCTTTCGTCTGCTGCAGAAGGGATGCACCCACCAAGACAACTAGAAAATTTAT
>JAVCKV010346093.1:0-13559 GCA_032274145.1 Herpochondria borealis
GGCTGGTTTTTCGTTTGGTGCTGCCACAGCAGCTCGAGCCGTCACCATGAAGGAGGACAAGTTGTTTTGCGGGGCACTCTTGCTGGATGGTTGGTTCTACGTTGATGTGGGTAAATCGGCTGGCATCGAGTTTGAGTTTCCCAAAGAAGCCTTTGAGGTCAACTCACGTCTTGCGCAACTACCTCGATTATTTTTGAATTCCAAACAGTTTGAAGGATACCCCAAACTCTTTGGGGCCACTCAGAAACTTGTGGGCAAGGAGGGTGGCGAGCTGCATGTGATTTCCGAAACCTCTCATCAGAATTTTTGTGATTTCGTCTTTTGGCTGCCAACCTTTCTCATGCAACGAGTGGGTGCGATCGGGGCAGCGTCTCCAGAGATTGCATATCGAGAGATTATTGCGTTGTCCAGTACCTTTTTGAAAAAGGTGACTCAACAGTAATCATCCTCGCCTCTGCCTGTAGCAGCCAGCCATTGAAGGAATGAGGCAAGGGCAACCAAAAGTTATATCTGCGTGACCACAGTGATGAAAACGATAGGTCTCTAGAATGCACCTGCTGTGCAGAGCTTTTAGTACCCCATTCAGGCTACCCTCTCCAGAATGATTATTCTGAAGCAGTATCAAATCCAAACAACGGTAGAGCACTGTTTTCCCTCGCCCTCACTATTGGAGCAGGCGCGTGTCTACTTCAATCATGCAAGACTCCCGCTGTTCCATGTACGACGTTGAGCTTGGTTTATCCCTCTCACCTGTTCCTAAAGATCAAAAAGTTTAGAAGCTAGATAGTCACGAGCGGTATCATGACGGAGATGCGACGCCATTCCAGCACTCTCCGAGGCCAGACGAACTGAAATATTAGCGCGTCTCGAAAAGTATACTCATATATTCAATATCAAACACTTTCTTCTTAGGTTCAGCGCTTATGTCTCCAGTTGCTCGTGTAGAGGCAGAATCATCCACGCCGTAGCACCCCGCCGGCGATTGGTGCTCACCAATTCGCATAACCAACATCACTAGCAGCTAGGTCATTTCACACACCAAAATGACTTGAGCTTCAACAGATTGTGCCTGGCAATACGATATAATCCCGAAACATGGCTCAAGCTCAAGCCATCTTGCGGGAACAACTGGGGTTAAATCAGCTGGTTAAATCTTCCACCAGACATCACTGCGTCCCCGTTGTCCATGTTGTTCCTCATGACTGCTTTTGCAATAAGTACCCAGCCACACTTGTACCGCCGACAGAGTGGCGCGTCGCCACGAGCATAAAAGTTCCTTTTGAACATAAGTATATTGGCAGCCGCTTTCCAACCGTGATAGGCGCTGGCACGATGACCATGCCACCACTGCATCTAAATAACATATTATCATATTCTCGGATATCTACAGCATGACAGAAAAATCCTTAGTTTGTGTCATAGTATTCACGAGGAGAAGTTCGAAATAAGAAGATGACTGGCATTAAAGGGTCACCCGTGACTATTACTGCTTGTTGCTTCCTCTTGTGAGTAGCAGAAATACGGTACTGAATTCGTTCGTGAAGTCCGCTGAGGCTTTTGCTAATTTGATGTGGAGATAAAATTTAACAAACTTTGTTAGAAATCATCAGACTGTGAACATCTTAGAGGTAGTATGAAACACGCCCAACGTCCTCATGCAGGGAGCCATGACGTCCAGCATGCTTGGGGTAAAGATCTTGTGGATGATCATTCCATTGCTGTTAGTACCCTGACGGGGAGCGCGTGGCCTGGTGGAGAGGAAGAAGATCGATGGCTCGCCGAACCAACCTCAACCGCAACTTTATTCGGACGGGAAAAGGAGCAGCAACTTCTTCTCGATGCTCACAATCGTGCGTCTCGTGGATCTTCCGAGATATGCTTTGTCAGTGGGGAATCTGGGGTTGGGAAAAGTTCTCTAGTCGAGAGTCTTAGAGGTGCTATTGCTTCCAAGGGGCAAGGATATTTTGTCTCTGGTAAGTTCGACCAACTTCAGAAGGATCCATACTCCGCCCTCGTCGCAGCTTTCAGTGATCTAGTCGATCTGATCACTCAAGCAGGACGCTTGAATCAGTTAATTGCTGATCTCGAGGAACTGGTTGGAAGTGACATGGGAATCTTAACTACTCTCATTTCCAATCTACCCCTGCCGAGTCATTTGAAGAAGAACAGAGCTGAGGAGCAAGACAATGCGCACCAGGCCTTCACTCGGTTGAAGCGTCTAAGCAGGTCATTTCTGCAAGCAGCAAGCTCGCCTGACCATCCCATTCTTCTCCTGTTGGATGATTTACAATGGTGTGATACTAGTTCGCGCGAAGTCATCAAGGCTGTCATGGCTGATTTCAACTCCAAGCATGTTCTGCTGGTGGGCACCTTTCGTGTTGATCAAGATTCGCAGGGCGTTCGCGAGCTTCTGCTTGGAGCTGCACCGCAAACGTCTCTTCTACCATTGACGGAAATCAAGTTGACGAACTTGGACGAATCTTCAATCGCTGTACTGGTATCAGATATGATGAATGGGTTGGAGTGTGTCAATGAAGTGGCCGCGATACTCAAATCGAAAACTGGCGGCAATCCATACTTCCTCCTCCGATTTCTAGAGATGGCGAGGGACAATGAGTTGCTACAGATGTCAGAGCCAGGGACTTGGGTGTGTGACATGGAACGCTTCCAGAATGAAACTCATGTGTCTGAGAACCTCGCCGATTTGGTGTCGTCTCGTCTCCGTACACTGGAACCCAAGGTTCTCGATCTGCTCATGGTTGCATCGGCCTTGGGCTACTTACTGGATAGCGATTTGCTCTACCGTGTGGCAGTATCTGAAGGGATCGTCGATACCGGTGAGCAGAACAAGATGGGTGCGATGTTGCAGACTGCGACCAAGCATGGTTTTATTGAATCTGGCCGGGGTGGTTTTGATTTCAAGTTCACGCATGATCGAGTTCAGAGCTGCTTGTGCTCACTCTTTGAGTCAGAGGAGCAACGTGAAGCATTACATCTGAGAGTCGGCAAGTTGTTGCTACAAAGAAGCAAGGAGATACCAAACGACGCCAAGGTCGTATTCTACGCTGTTGAACAGTGGAATCGAGGCTCCGCTCTTACCAAAATCAACTCTCAAGATCGAGAAGCGCTGGTGCAAGTCAACTTCTTGGCTGCTGGGATGGCAATCGCAAAGAGCTCCTTTAGTCAAGGCTGCGGGTACTATGCCATTGCTGTTGGTGTTCTAGACCCAGACGAATTGTGGGCGAGCCGTCATGACTTTGCAGTCGACCTTCTGAGCAGTTATGCCGAAGCCCTGAACCACAATGGGTCATACGTTGAGTGCATTCGTATTTGTCATGATATCTTAGGCCAAGCAGCATCAATGGAAGAGAAGCTTCGAGCATACTGGGCTATGACAACAGCGTTGAATGGCCTAGGGAGGACTCAGGAAGCGGTAGATGTGGGGATTCTGGTGTTGAAGAAGTTGGGTGTGCGTATTCCTCGACGCCCAACGGTGCTCAATGCAGCTGTAGAAATGATCAAAGCACGAAAAGCGATGAAATCTAAGACTGAAGAAGATTTTCTGAATCTTCCGTTGATGACAGATTGGAGAAAGGTCGCTGCTATGAAGATGATGAGCAAGGTCATTTTGATGATATACATGAACTACTCCGAGAAGAATGCCTTTGCCATTGTGGGCCTTCGCATGGTCCTGCTATCGTGCAAATATGGGTTGACAAGCATGACTCCGTATGGATTGGCCAACTACGCCCTGGTTCATTCCATCGTTGGCCGCTACGATGAGGCTTGCCGCATTGGTCGGATGGCATTGAAGCTCACGGAAAGACTTGGAGCACGAGACAGTGTGGCCAGAACAAACGTGATGTTGAATCTATTTGTTTTTCACTGGCGCGTGCCTAATCTGAAATGTGCCCAAGAATTACAGAGGTCATACCTCATTGGTAGGGAGACGGGCGACCTTGAGTTTGCGTATACCGCTGCTGTCGGATATCTTGCGTTTTCGTTTCACGAATGTGAATCCTTGTATGACTTGGAGGCAGAAGGCCTTACCCTCTGCCAAGTACTCGATGATTTTCCTCATGAGCTTGCTTCAATGATGATACGCCCATTCCTTCAGGGAGTTCAAAATTTGATGGGGATGTGCGATTGCCCCTGGATATTGACTGGAGATGTACTTAATGAGGCAGAGTGGGAGGCCGCGGTCAACAAAGAGAATAATCCACTCATGGATCACAACGTGGGGTTCCTGAAGACCTACTACGCATTCGAGTTCGGAGCAACCGACAGAATGCTTGAATCATTGCCCCAAGCAGATGTGGACGAAGTCGCAATCAGAGGAAGCTGCTATCAATACCTGAGCAAGTGGATCTGTGGACTGGTTCTTTTCGGGCTATATAGGTCCACTGGCAAACCGTCGTTCAAACGTCGAGCGCTGAAACACTGTCGTGCACTACGGAAATGGTCCCTCTCTGGGGTGGACAATTGCACTCCTTTTTACTATCTTCTGGACGCCGAGCGCCTGTCTCTTTCGGACGCGGGGGCGGCGAAAGTTGCATATGACAAAGCCATTGGTTGTTCCGTGGAGCGCAAGATGCACCTTTACCAAGCCATTGTCTCTGAATGCGCTGGTATGGCGTTTTTCTATCATGATACCACGATTGCTCGTGAATATTTGGTGTCTGCCCTTGAACTCTGGAAGCAGTTGGGTGGGGCGGCCAAGGTGCAACACATTGAAGCGAAGCTCGTCGATCTCCCAGACGCCCATGCCGGTATAGCGAACAGTGAGGAGCAGAAATCGCAACCTGGCGTTGTTTGGGTTGATGTCAGTTCGGTGCAAAATTGAGAGAGCATGGCTTGGATGGGCGGTTTTCGATAGCAGAGCATTTGTTAGGTTTTACTCCTCCGTCTTCTCCCCTTTAATATAAACAGAATGTAGTCTCTACTCGCTCTAGCCCAGAGCGTTATATGAGCCCGTTCTCAGCATACAGTAGACGGCACGGTAGACAGTAGATAGTACCGGTAGATAAGTAATACAGTAATACATGCTCAAATCGAAAATCGAAAATCGAGGCATCATCAACCAAGAACATAATTTTCTGACCATGGTGAACCCCATATTCCACGCACAGCTGCTGCTCGTTATCCTCGTGTGCTCATTGAGAGCACCAATGATCCCTTCAGTGAATGCCATCATGACCGAAGAAGACCGACTTAAGGGCTGGAAGGCTCGCAATTACACGTGGCCTCCTTCACGATGGATTCCGGATACGCCGGCATGGACAAGAGTCATGAATCATCGTTTGCGACAAGTGGAAGCAATGAAAGAAGGAAGGTTTCCAGGATTTTTGGTACTGGGGACAGGGGGGCTGTTGGGGCGAAACCTAACAAAATATGGTTGGGGAATAACACGAGTATCGTCAGCTCTTGTTCAAGAACTTCAGAAGGATGTGCACAGCAAGCCGTGGGTTCACCTCGAGGACCTGGAGAATCTGAGGACCATGGGTATGCGGCATTACGGAGAGTCGCCATATCTAGTTGATACGGGAGAAATCAATCGCCAAATACTTGCTGAGTTGAAAGAGTTGCATCAACATTGGGCAGGAGTTGAGTTGATACCACAAGTAGCTTATGGCCTACGCGTCTATCGGAATCAATCGCAACTCTTGATGCATCTCGACAATCCTGCAACGCATGTGGTTTCCTCTATACTTCACATTGGACATTCAGAGGATGCTGGGGATTGGCCTTTGCTACTGCAAGACTACGAGGGCAACACCGTGGAGGTATATCTTGAGCCAGGAGATTTACTCTTGTACGAAAGCAGTCGAATTTTGCATGGGCGACCGCGAATACTCAATGGAACGTGGTATATCTCACTGTTCTCGCATTACCTTCCTGTGGACTACTGGAAACCAGGCTTGAACATTATGGAAGAGATACACTATGTGGTGCCACCCCACTGGAAGGACAAACCATCATCAAATCAAACTGACGCCCTTCCTGAGCTCTCTGCATACGGCTATGGGTTAGAAGAAACCTCGTGTGCTCCCTACAATTGGTGCGATGTTGGGGAGAGGATTGTTATGCGAGGGCCGGCCACAGAAGGAATCATTCAGTCTTCCAACGCGAGGCTGTTCTTGCCACAAGACAGTTTTCGGGCAGAGCTATGAGATAAAACTCTCGCAGGATCAACCCTCTCTACGAGACTCTGCTAACCATGCTCTAACACAAATCAATTGATGTTGTTCAACCTCTGAACTAGGAACCGAGTGAGGGAATCCGACGTTGCTGCGTAGCTGAAAAGGTGCAGGCAACAAATCAGATGACAGCGGGAATGATACGATCATCATGTGATAAAGATACAAGAACCGCTACTACGAGCTGTCCCGTGATTTTGCACCAATGCTGTATGAATACCTTCCACAAGGAGTTTTCTTATAGTTGCCTGCGTTGACTCCACCGGAGTCAGTCGCAGTCACTGAGGCTACACGAGCACACGAGAACTTTAGAGATCCCATACTCTCACAAGATTCCGAGTATCCATATTGTAAGGTGCCTCCAGAAAGACGTCATCAACAATTCTTCCCATGGAAGCGAGCGAGCTACACATAAGGATTCAGACACTTCAATAGTCAGATAGTTTGACCGTCTGGTTGACTGGGAGACAGCTCGAGCGCACGTACTATGTGTAGTGCAAAGCCTGCGCCCATCGAGAACGACCAGGATAACCGCTAACTGGTACCACAACTAAGCTGTGAATAACATCAAACAAATAGAGAAACAAAGCTACGTCTCTCAATCATACTGTGTGGTTTCCACTCATTACTCAAACCTTGAACACTGCCATTTACAAGTGATATATTCGTTCTTCTCTAGGATAGCAGCACCTCGTCAAGCTCCCAGTCGAGAAATGCATTCTCGAGGTCTTCCTCTGAGAACAGAACAATAGTGGACCCATCTTGACCAAAGAATACGTCCAAGGCCAGGTTACAATCATCGGAAGCAGCAGTAACAATGTGCCCACCCTGAATTTTCCATTGCTGATACACAAGTCCACTTATTTCAGAAAGAGTAGCCTCCGCTGCGACATTGCAAGATTCAACCGTGATTGCTTTGCCGCACCGCACGTTGATGATACTATTGTCCTCACCAAAGTAGAATTGCTGTGCCGTGTTCTTTTCCTCGACGGCGTTGTACCGTCGAAACAGTCATTGCCAACATCGATAGCTTCAATTCTAAAGACAGTAACTCCAGGTGGTACTCCTGGATTCGGGATATCTCCAGGGCTGAAATAATCATCTTGCGGCATTGGATCATTATCACGACACCGACGACCAAGGTCGGGCACTCCAGGCAAACGCGACTGCTGGCAAGAACTGTAGTGGTCTTCATTGCGTATTTCATTTTGATATTGTTTCTTGATGTTGGATGCTTGTATTCATTTATTTATTGTGAGTACGCTCGTCTCTGGGGGGTTGTATAGAGTTAGTTCCGTCGTCTACGAAGTATGCGGCCGTTTAATTCACATTTGTGCTCGTGAGTTTGCGCGCACAAAATTGCGCACAAATGCTACTATGCACTGCCGCTTTCTTCATGTCGGGCGTTTGTCCTCTGGAGATCAATCCAATATGGACCAAGCACATGTCGAAGGTAGCGCGTGAACGAGACAGCAACGTCTCGATACGTTTCGACAGAGAGTCAAGCGGAGAACAAGCGAAGACGTCAATCTTCTCGTGGCAAAGCAGTGGTTGGTCGATCCTGCAAGTGTTCCATTCTAACACTGACAAGTAGTATTAGCGCAACAACAGAACAACGGAAATTTTCTAGCATTGGTTACCAATCATCAAAGTTATGCTTTTCTCATGCGCCTTTATTCGTCGCAGTCACATTTAATACAGGTACAGGGTTGAGGAAGTAGCCATTTAATCATCACGTTCCTCTTCATCGGAATCTTCGTCTTCTCCGTATTTGCCTGCTTTAATTCGGGCCACTGGGATACGTCGTCTCCAGGGCATGCAAACAATAGTTCCTCTCGCCTTCCCAAGCTCAAGATAAACCTGGGCTTCTGGAACATCTCCTAAGCTCACTCGCTTGGAGATGTGAGGTTTCACATCGCGCTTTCGTAGAAGATTGAAGATGTGCTCAAGATCACTCTGCAGAGGTATTAAAATCAATGAGTACACTTCTGGTCTTCGAACATATAAACAAGGTAGACAACACAACTCACCTTGTACTTCGTAGGATCATTATTGAAGCTTGACCACACATCATAAAACTTGGTCTTGGACATAAACCAAGAAGCCTTCGTCTTCGTCCAGCGTGCCGACATGGGAGCACCAAATGCGCCCATTGACTCTGAATTCATGAGTGCAGCCATGCCAACGCAGACAAGGGAACCGTTGCGAGACAGAGCCTTCTGTGGAGAGGCAAAGCCGTCTTGACAAACACCATCTAAGACCACGTCCATTTGACCCTGAATCTCGGGGAGCCATTCTTCTGGTTCCATTGGTAGTGGTTTTGCGCCCAATACTAGTTTCACATAACGATGCATCTTCGCTGGAGCCGTCGCATAGACCTTGTCAGCACCTGCTCGTTTGGACATTTGGATCAAGGCCTGGCCAGTGGGTCCAATACCTCCAGTGACCAGAATTTTCTTTCCTTCCAACGTGCGATCCTTTCCGAGCACAAGCTTGAGTGACTGGTATGCAGCCATGTATGTCGTTACCATGCACGCAGCTTCAGCCGAATCCAAGCTTCTAGGAACGGAAACGAGAGAGTCCTTGTGCACAGCAGCGTATCTAGCATTTCCACCGGTCTGAACAAGAGCAGCTACTCGATCTCCTTCGTCCCACTCGTCCACACTTTCTCCAACAGAAACGATGTTACCGACGACATCCATTCCAGGAGTGGCTGGCAGAGTGACCGGATTCCAAAAAGAGAAGCACATGCCTCTGCGCAACAAGCAGTCATTGTACGAAACTGTCGAAGCCTACACGAAATTCTTGAGTTGAATGAAACATGCCAAAAAATGAAGCGTACCAGCTCCAATGACTTACCTGAACTTTCACAATAACATGATTCCTGCTTGGAAGTTCTGGGATTCCCTCCCCAGCCTCAACTTGAAGGACTGCCTTTGGGTCGTCGCTAAACTGCGTGTAGACGACAGCCTTTTGCTTCTTTTCCCCCTTCCAAAAAGCAGTCTTTGTGTCTTCTTCTACATCGTCGTCATTTCGGCCCTCCGTTTTCGCGCCATTTCCCGCCGAGTCCTTTTGGACCTTGCTTCTGCTTCGGAAAAGACCTCGCTTCTTCTCCTCTTTTTCCGTTTCCGCAGGGGAGCTGAAGGAAGAGAACATGGTGTTCGTTTCTTGTGTCAAGGATTCGAGGGGATCTGAATGTTAACCAACGTTGCGTAACGGTATCAAGAGAAAAACTCGGATTTTGTGAGCTGCTCGTTGGAATCATCAACGTCTACCAAATAGACTTTCAACGCCAATTTTGCAATTTACTTAGAGATTTTAAGTGCTCCGGGGACATCTTTCGAGATTTTTCAGTGAAAAGTGGCGATATTGCGCACACCAAGATACGCAAAATTGGTCCTTGTGCGTGCTGTTCGTCAGCAGGCCCAGCGGCGAGAAATCTTGGCGAACGACGATCCTCGAGCCAAAAGCAAGGTCGTCAGCACGCTTACCTCTAGAGGGGAAGTCTGACGAAAGAGTTACGACTCTGGAGGTGCTCTGCCAAAATTTCAGCCTCTCAAATCTACTGTGGTTGAATACGGTATTGCTGTTCAGGTTCAAGACTACAGCCCCTCTAGACTTGCGCTGCGGCAGGACAAGAATTTGTAGAAACGCATGGTTAGTATCACATGATGTTGGCACATGTTCAAGTCGTGTTTTCGTCGGACCATGGATTAATGAGGGTCAACGCGCAGGGGAGTTGCACCCTGATCGAACCTCACACGTGTTCTCTGAAGAACTCACGCGGACAGCCAGAATGAACAAGATTTCTACCAAGTCTAAGCGCTACATTCTATTGGTTTTTCAGAAGAGTTCAGTTCGAGTTGTATTGTAGCAGTGCTATCTGAAAGTAACGCAGCCATGATTTGGCAGATCATTGGGCTTGGTGCTTCCATGAGTTGGTCCTCCTCTGCCGGTCGCTGGTTCCTGACACATTGCTAAATATCAAGGTGAATCCTGCCGCTTGATGATGTTGGTAATACAGAGTTGCACCCGAGGAAGTCGTACCCCTGGATGGTGAGACAGAAGCTACTAGTTAGTAGAGAGTTACGACCAGTTGCCTTCGAGACATGCGTGGACGCGCAGAAGTCGAGTAGAGCTTCGTTTTAACCACGTGTTCTTTACGCTACTGTATATGACACTACATACTGGTGTTCTATCCGTTGATATAACGCTCCAGAAACGCCTTGGCGATTTTCATCACAAAATCCTCCCTTCTATCACAACAACAGATCATATTATCTTAGAACCATGGCGTCTCCTTACTACGCGTCCCAGGGTGGCCCTGTAGTCGTTCAAGGCCATGTTGTAGGCGGTGTACCTGTTGCAAACAACAACGCTCCCTCGGCGAACTATTCTTCTGGAGAAAACGTTACAAAGGGCCAGCCTCAACCCAAACGCTGCAACGATGCCCTCTTTGGAGTGCTCTTCTACGTTCACTTAGGAGTCATGGCCTACACTGCTGCAGTCTACTCGCCTCAGATGTACGCAAATATTTCTGATGGAGGAGGTGGTGGTAATGATGGAGGAGGAGAGCGATTCTTGTCCATGCCACGGTTTCTAGAAGAGAACAACTATGCAGAGAACAACTATGAAGGCGTAACTCTATCGATGAACGAAGTTCTCATGATCACAGGCATTTCTGGAGCCGTTGGATTCGTTATGAGTTCACTCGCGCTCTCCTTTATGATGTCATTCGCATCAATCTTGATCAAGGTCGCATTGTTTTTCAATATCATCGTCTCAGGGGTGATGGCAGTCATGGCATTGGTATCTGGTGTTTTCCCACTAGCAATGATGTTGTTCCTGGGCTTTGGTCTCTCATGCTACTATGCTTATGCTGTTTGGAATCGCATTCCATTTGCCGCTGCCAACCTTGTGACGGCTATCTCAGCTGTCCGTGCCAACATTGGTGTGACATTCTTTGCCTACCTATCCCTGCTCCTCACTTTTTGTTGGACTTTATGGTGGAGTATCGCCTTTGTAGCTTCCAGCTATGTTACGAACGGGTGTGATGCTGACGGAGTTTGTGAGACGGAACCGAACTTTGTGATCGTTTTCCTCTTTTTGGTTAGTTTCTTTTGGGTCGTTCAAGTGATCAAGAATACTGTGCACGTCACGGTTGCAGGTACCGTAGGCACTTGGTGGTTTGCTCCAGAGGAGGCAAGCTCTTGCTGCAGCAGGGCAGTATGGGATAGCTGGGTGCGAGCCATGACGTACTCGTTTGGTTCCATCTGCTTCGGAAGTCTCATTGTGGCTATTATTCAAGCCATCAAGGAGGTTGTTCATCAGATGCGAGAAGAGGGTGACTCCATGATGGCATGCTGTGCGGAGTGCATCCTTGGTTGCATTGAGCGACTCGTAGAGTACTTCAACCAGTGGGCCTTTGTCTTTGTCGGTTTGTATGGTAAGTTGGAAGTCTCTTGACAGACTCTCTCTACACACAGTACACACATCTTGCTTACTCACTTTTCTTGATAGGCTACTCGTTCATGGAAGCTGGCAAGAACGTCATGACGTTGTTCAGATCCAGAGGTTGGACGGCCATCATTGCTGATATGTTAATCGACTCTGTCTTGAACATGGTAGCCATGGGTGTCGGTGTCGTGACTGGGGTTATCGGAATCTTCGCTGCTAAAGCGGCTGGTGTGGACTTGAGTCAGGGCATGGTCGCCGCCCCATTCGGTTTGGGATTCTTGTTCGGCTTTTCGTTGTCTGCCACTCTCTTTTCGGTCGTCAGTAGCGCTGTCAACACGGTCATTGTGTGCTACGCCGAAGCTCCAGCAGAATTCCAGCAAAATCATCAAAAGCTGTCGGAAGATATGAGAGCGGCGTGGCGCCAAGCCTGGCCCAACAATTTCTCATACTAGGAGTTAGTAGTTGTGACAAATTGTAAAAGCCTTATTCATGTATTACATCATATTTTGTTCTTCTCTCTTGAGATTCGGTGTATAGGACAGGCTTTCTCCAGCTGGCAGCGATATCCTCGACACAAGGACCGCATGCAAATAAAAGAAGACGAATAGAAACCAGAGTCTAAAGAGCAACATGAAGTACCGAGTTCCTATCGCACTCCTGCTTGCTGACGCCTCGTTCGCTATGCCAGCTCTCCGAGGAGCAAAGGAGGCCTTCGATGAAGCGACTGTTGCTACTTTTGCGTTGCCCAACGCTGCTAACTCTGTTCAGTTGTCAAAGCAGGGTCCAGCTCCCAGTGATCTCCCTCGACCAACTAATCCACCTCTCACTACAGAAACCAGGCAACTCTCTGCACCTCCATTCCCTATCGTTCAAGAAACTAGGGACCCAATGCCCCGGTTCAAAGGGGAAATGTAAGAAGTAGTGTCTACGACGATGATGTCAGGCACAACTGTTCATAGACGACAACGGCGACAAAGGACGAATCAAAGCGATCCAGTATACCACCATGTCCAGGTAATAGTTTGGAGGAATCTTTTTGACCCGTGGTACGCTTGACGGCACTTTCCACCAAGTCACCCATGATGGCGCACATGGATAGAATCAGTCCCAAGAGTAGTAGATTGCTGTTGTTGTTCCAGTCACCACCAAATACTGGTGGCTGCTGTTCCTTCCAAAACATGCGTAGCATCATTGGTGTCACCATTGTCGTGAGCGTTCCAAACAATACCCCTCCAACTTTTACTACTTTACCTTTTCCCATACAATTTCAAAATTAAGAAAGCAGAATTGTTCGTCTCATTAAATTTCAAGGAAAAGCAAGTAGTTTTGTAAAAAAATAATATGAGGATTGATATCATCACCGTTTTACCTGAGTTACTTCAAGGTCCATTCTCAGCTTCTATTTTAAAAAGAGCTCAAGACAAGGGGTTAGCAGAAGTTCACTTACATAATTTAAGAGATTACTCTACGAATAAGCAAAAATCTGTCGATGATTATGCCTTTGGTGGTGGAGCAGGCATGGTGATGTGCATAGAGCCAATTGACAATTGCATCAGTGCCCTAAAAGCCGAAAGAGAATATGATGACGTCATTTATATGTCTCCGGATGGCGAACAACTCAATCAATCTATCAGCAACCAACTTTCTTTAAAGAAAAATTTAATCCTATTGTGCGGACATTATAAAGGAGTAGACGAAAGAGTCCGACAACACTTAATAACGAGAGAAATTTCGATTGGAGATTATGTTTTATCTGGTGGCGAATTAGCCGCAGCTGTAGTTGCTGACAGTATTATTCGTTTACTTCCAGGTGTATTGAATTAAAAATATACTGCCAAAAGAAAATAAAGTCTAGCTGGGGAACTTGCTGGGCTCGCTGGAGTATACCGTATAGGGCTACTCTTA
>JAVCKV010346314.1:0-13557 GCA_032274145.1 Herpochondria borealis
GGTGGTGAAACAATGCGTTTCTGGGATTTACGTGCACCATGGGTTGAACCATTACGTGGTCCAAACGGTTTAGATATCAATAAAATTAAAAATGATATTCAACCTTGGCAAGAACGTCGTGCTGCTGAGTACATGACTCATGCACCATTAGGTTCACTTAATTCAGTAGGTGGTGTAGCAACAGAAATTAACTCAGTTAACTATGTATCACCTCGTTCATGGTTATGCTGTTCACACTTCTTCTTAGCCTTCTTCTTCTTAATTGGTCACTGGTGGCATTCAGGTCGTGCTCGTGCGGCAGCCGCTGGGTTTGAAAAAGGTATTAACCGTGCAAATGAGCCTGTATTATCAATGCGTCCTATCGATTAATAGTCTCTATTTTTTACCTAACAATAATTGTTAGGTAAAAACAATACATTTTTTTTTAGATTTTTTATTTTAAGACTTAAAACTTTGTTTAGAGTGGGTTGCCTGGGACTCGAACCCAGAACTATTCGGTTAAAAGCCGAGTACTCTACCATTGAGTTAGCAACCCTGTATAACATCTTACCATGAATTTATAAAAATATTAAAGTACTTCTTTTAAATAAGTTATTTCTATTTTATTAAATTGTCTATTTAGAAATTAAATTGATAGTTTTAATTTAATGTGAAGTAAAATATTAATTAAAATAATATTTTTACTTTACTAATTTTAAAGTAAAATGGAAATTAACATTATCGGTTATTTTATTACTTAAAATTTTATTAAAAATTGATAAATAAGGATTTAAAAAAATGATTAATTGGCAAATTCTAGGACAACTAATAGCTACAGGTACTATTATGTTAACAGGTCCAGCAATAATTATTTTATTAGCTTTAAAGAAAGGTAATCTTTAGTAGTTTATCTATTTAGTTTTGATCATCAATATAAAAATTTTCGAAAAATACTTATGATAACTGCATTAACAGCTTTATTAGTTTTAATTTCATTAGCTTTAGTTGTAACAGTTCCCGTAGCTTTAGCTACACCAGGTGAGTGGGAAAGTTCAAAAGATACTTTTACAAAAGGTTTTCAAGCTTGGGTAGTTCTTGTTCTTTTAGTTGCTACTGCAGATGGAATTTCGTCATCAATTTAAAGATTTAGAAATTATAGTTTAACTATAATTTCTAAATTATTTTAAAGTATTGACATAATTACTTAGTTTTTGTAGATTATACATAAGTGAAACTAAGTTTTTACTTTTTAGCTAAGTTCTAGCGGGCATAGCTCAGTGGTAGAGCGCAACCTTGCCAAGGTTGATGTCGCGCGTTCGAATCGCGTTGCCCGCTTCAAGCTTTTTAGAAGTTTGAAAACTTATTATAGCCCCCATCGTCTAGAGGCCTAGGACAGCTCCCTTTCACGGAGCAGACAGGGATTCGAATTCCCTTGGGGGTATATTATACAATACTCTAATTAACTGTATTATTTTTTATTTTAGAAAACTAAAAAGACCTATAAAGTTTTTCATTAAAACCTTGATTTTTCGACAAAAATTTATTATGTTTATCCAGTGTGATAGTAAAATATGAAACCTTTGAAATCTCTAAATAAATAGATTAATAGAACTAATTTATGTTATATCTTTTTAGACTTTTACTTCTTTTAATCAATATTGATCAAGAAACAGTCTTAAATTGGTTTGGGATGGAAGATCCTGCAAATCAAGAAATTCGTCAAGCATTAGAAAGTGGATCTGAGTTGAATATTTCAAATTTTGAACCGTCGGCGGATGTATCATTAGATACATTCCGGATAATTCTAGAAGGTTTGTGGGAGAAAATTCAGGACGGTTTAACTTTAGCTGATATTGAAAATGTTCTATTTTTCATTCTTTTTCTCCGTTTTGTAATTCTTGCACTACGGTATAATTTAAAAACATCATTTTATATTACTTGTATTGGACTTTTTGCTGGATACTTATGGTATCGACATTTAATTGATCTTATTTCTATGTATCGGAGTGTATTATTAAAACTTCCGTTTTTACATCGATTAGGAATAGATGCTGTTCAATTGCGTTCTCTTCATCGACAAATGGTTTTAACCGACTTAAAATTAGGAGAAAATGCTCACTGGTATAATCCAGGTCAAATTGTATATTATGCATTTACAAAAGGAATAATAAATATAGATCCTGAGACTGGACTTAGATATTATATTGATCCAATTTCAATGACCATCTCTAATTTACAAGAACCAACAAAATCAAATATTTTTCCAATTTATTATAATATTTATAACAAGATTATTCCCAAAATATATGATATTTGTAGTAAATTTTGGACTCAACTCTCAGGAGTAGCCGCTTATGCAGTAATAACTCGTATTGGAAAACGATATTGTCCATATTTAGTAAGATGGCATTGGACATTCTTACTTATTATAGGGCTAATTGAACAAATTTTTATATATTTTATCTATCGAGTTTATTATTTTCAAACATTTGTTTTAATCCCGCAAACAAAGTCATTCGTTAATTACGTCGACCCAAGTTTAATATTACAAATTAATATATTAAATGGTGTTATTACTTGTGTTGTTTTAACTCATATAGGATTTATAATTTTTGGATTATTTCATGCAATTTGGGGTCAGTATTTTTATGTACCATTCTTTGTTGAAAATACAGAACTTCATATTGGTCCACGCCCAAGTAGTAGTATTTATAGTGGTGGTCAAACTTCATGGCAAAATCCAAAAGAAAAAGAAAAGAATTTAAATCGATTACTCCCAAAAATTTGGTACGGTTGGTTCGGTCGCGGAACTCAGAATAATTTTCAAATAGGAAATAATTTGATAAGATTAATTAAAAAAATTTTAAAAAAGTTGACGAAGCAATTTAAAAGTTAATCTAAATTTTATCTTCTTCGATATTTCTTTAATATCCATTAAAATTATTTTAATGGATATTAAGTATTCCTGGTTATATTAAAGTGATGAACCTAAACCTGAATATGCACCATAAATAAATACAGAAAGCATAGTGATTGCTGCGAAGCCACCTACTAAACCTACCAGCCATAAAGGAATTCTACCAGTATTTGCCATAAAAAAACTCCTATGAGATTAATATTAATTGAAGAAATAACTTGAAAATAAAACAGCTAAAACAAAGATTAATAAAAGTCCCCAGTATAGAGACGTTCGATTTAATTCTACTGCTTGCTTATTTGGGTTTGGACCTGTCATAAAAAATTACCTCGTGACTAGATTGATATATGAGTTTGAGTTTATCGTTGAATAAATTGCATTGCAGTAATACCACCTAAAAAGAACACTGTTGGTACTGCTAATCCGTGGATTGCTAACCAACGGAACGTGAAAATTGGATATGCTACAGGTTGATTTATATTTTTTGCCATTTTTTTTACCTCAATTATAAACCTTTAGTTAAATCTTCTAATTCTTGTTTTGCACTGAATCGATCGTTTACTAATGGAATTTGTTGACGATCTTGTGTAAAGTACTCATTTGGACGTGGAGTTCCAAATACATCGTACGCTAACCCAGTACTAACGAATAACCACCCTGATACAAAAAGTGATGGAATTGTAATACTATGAATAATCCAATAACGTACACTCGTAATAATATCCGAAAACGGACGTTCACCCGTAGATCCACCAGACATATTTATATATTCTCCTATAAAAAAAGATTGTTGCTCAGTCTAAACTTATTATAAATACAAAAAGCGGGCAGGGGGAATCGAACCCCCATCATTAGATTGGAAGTCTAAGGTTTTACCACTAAACTATGCCCGCATATTTATTTTATTATAGGTATATGCGGGGCGAAAAGCAATAAAATCTTATAAATTTTCTAGTTTTAAATCTAAAAATTTTGCCAAATCAGCAGCTTCTTCTTCCAAATTTGAAATAGCAGTAGGTTCTTGAACCGGTGTTAGCGGAATATTTCGTTCATCTTTTAAACATAAATAAATGCTGCGAGTTGGATTTAAACCTTCAGTAATTTTTATTCCAATAGCTCGGACGTTTGCTAAGGGATATGTCAAAAGAATTTCACGGTTTTTCCCTGGGAATCCTTTTCGAATGATCTTAACAAGATTTTCTAATTTATTATATTCATTATAACCGCTTCCAATATCTAATAGAATTGTAGTAATTATATAAACACTAAATCCTAAACTTAAGGTGCCATAAAACATCATAACTACACCCTGAGGAATAAAAACAAGTTCGGCAGTATTAGTAAAAGTTAATAAATTAATTTTAAAATAACTCGATAGCCCAGCTAATAAAAAACCAAGGCCTCCAACAAACAAAAAGAATGACCAAAAATAATTACTAAACCGTCTTGACCCAACAATTTTATCTTGACGAATTTCGTTTTGCATTTAGTATAGTCTATTAAAAATTAAATTAATTTAATTGATTTTAATCCTAAAAATAAACCAGATGCAAGTGCAAAGCAGAATCCTAATAATAAAAAGTAATCAATAGCAACTGTCATAAAATCTTTCTTATTTTATCAAAATGAAGTTTATAAAAATTTTTCTGTATATTAATATATATTATATAGTAATCTATATAAAAATTTTGGTTGGTTAAAATTTTCATTAAATTTTAACTACCGGATATTTGTTTCATTAAAAATTTTTATTATTAATTTAACTAATTTTCAAATTAATTTTATGGCTAACTTTATTAAACCGTACAATGATGATCCGTTTGTGGGTCATTTAGCAACGCCAATAACATCATCTGCAGTAACAAGAGCAATTCTACAGAATTTACCGGCTTATCGATTTGGTTTAACACCATTATTACGTGGGTTAGAGATTGGTTTAGCACATGGTTATTTTCTAATTGGTCCATTTGTTAAATTAGGACCATTACGTAATTCAGATGTTGCTTTATTATCTGGTTTTCTTTCAACAATTGGTTTAATTGTTATTTTAACATTAGGTTTAACAATTTATGGCGTAGCAGCTTTTGGTCAAGAAAAATCTGCAGCTTCAAACGAAAATGATTTACAAACGAAAAAAGCTTGGGATCAATTTAGAGGTGGTTTCTTTGTTGGTGCATGTGGAAGTGCGGGCTTTGCTTTTATTTGTTTATCAAGTATTCCAGCATTTACAGCAATTTAAATCCCTAGTATTATACATTTATTAAATCAGTTTAATTTCAACTGGTTTAATATATTAATATAATTTAATTAATAAAAATTATGAATACATCTCCTGTATATTTACAAGAAGAATATGCAAAAACAGAAATTGCAAAAATTTTAAATTTATTAGATGAAGAATTAGTTGGTTTAGTTCCAGTAAAATCCCGAATTCGTGAAATTGCAGCTTTATTATTAATTGATAAATTAAGAAAAAATTTAGGTATTGCTGCAGGAAATCCTGGTTTACACATGTCATTTACAGGTAGTCCAGGAACTGGAAAAACAACTGTTGGACTAAAAATGTCTGATATTTTATATCAATTAGGATATATTAAAAAAGGTCACCTTTTAACAGTCACCCGAGATGATTTAGTTGGTCAATATATTGGACATACTGCTCCAAAGACAAAAGAAGTTCTAAAAAAAGCCATGGGTGGTGTTTTATTTATCGATGAAGCTTATTATTTATATAAGCCAGATAATGAACGGGATTATGGTTCAGAAGCGATTGAGATTTTATTACAAGTAATGGAAAATCAACGTGATGACTTAGTTGTTATTTTAGCTGGTTATAAAGAACCAATGGATAAATTTTATGAATCAAATCCAGGTTTATCATCACGTATTGCAAATCATATCGATTTTCCTGATTATACAGTAGACGAACTTTTACAAATTGCAAAATTAATGTTAGAAGATCAACAATATCAACTAACACCAAACGCTGAAGTTGCACTAGTTCAATATATTCAAAAACGTAAAGAAAAACCATTATTCGCGAACGCACGAAGTGTAAAAAATGCCCTAGATCGGGCTCGTATGCGTCAAGCAAATCGAATATTTGAGAGTCGTGGACAAGTATTAACAAAAAAAGAATTAGTGAATCTTGAAGCGGAAGATATTTTACAAAGTACAGTTTTTAACGACTAAAAAAGTTTTAGATAACAAATATATTATTCTATGAGTTTATTGATTATTGGTGGAACAGGAACGTTAGGCCGGCAAGTTGTTTTACAAGCTTTAACAAAAGGTTACCAAGTCCGTTGTTTAGTTCGTAATTTTCGAAAAGCTACTTTTTTAAAAGAATGGGGTGCGGAATTAGTTTATGGAGATTTAACACGTCCTGAAACAATTCCACCTTGTTTAAAAGGAATTACAGCTGTTATTGATGCTTCAACTAGTAGAGCAGATGAATTAGATTCATTAAAAACAGTTGATTGGGAAGGAAAATTATGTTTAATTGAAGCTGCAAAAATTGCGAATATTCAACGTTTTATTTTTTTTTCTACTCAAAATATCGAACAATTCGAAAATATTCCGTTAATGAAAGTAAAAAAAGGAATTGAGATTCGATTGAAAGAATCTGGAATTCCTTATACAATATTTAGATTAACAGGTTTTTATCAAGGTTTAATTGAACAATACGCGATTCCCATTTTAGAAAACTTACCAATCTGGGTAACAAATGAGAAGACATCTATTTCATATATGGATACTCAAGATATTGCAAAATTTTGTTTACGATCGCTTCAAATACCACAAACTAAAAACCAAGTATTTTTCTTAAGTGGTTCACGTGGTTGGATTTCATCTGAAATTATTAATTTATGCGAACAATTAGCCGGTCAACAAGCAAAAGTTCAACGTGTTCCATTATTTTTATTGAAATTTGTTAGTCAATTTTTCGGATTTTTTGAATGGGGCCAGAATATTAGTGACCGATTAGCTTTTGCAGAAATTTTGACTGTTGAAAATAATTTAGCAAAATCAACTGCTGATCTTTATAAAATGTTTAAAATTGATTCTTCAGAAATAATTCAATTAGATGATTATTTCTTAGAATATTTTATTAGATTATTAAAACGACTACGTGATATTAATTTTGAAGACGTTCAAAAACAAAAGAATTTAATTATTTAATATAAATAGTTTTAAATATGAATGATACAAATTATATTGGAGGAGTTATTAAAGTTTTAGAAACCCCAAAACAAAAAATTTTGAAGAATAATATCTTCGTAACTAAATTAAGAGCTCAATTACCACAACTTCGCAATACACAAATTGTAACTTTAACGTTTTGGGGAAATTTAGCTCGTTATGTAACAATTAATTATAAATTAAATGATTATCTTATAATTGAAGGTTATCTATCACTCCGAGATAAAAAGATTTCAAATTTAACTATTTCAAAATCTAAAAAAATTGAAATCACTGTTTTGAAAGTGTATCCTTTTTTTTTAAGCTAGGATCATTCAATTATTAAAACTTAAGATTCTTAAATGAAATTTTTCTTCAATTAAATAATTCAGAATCTTTTTATTTTAGTATAATTAATATTATTAAAAATAATTTTTAAGAAAAATTAAATGTTCACTTTAAAAATTTTAGTTTATACAACGATTACTTTTTTTGTTTCTTTATTCATTTTTGGGCTTCTTTCAAGTGATCCATCACGAAATCCAAACCGTAAAGATTTCGAATAATAAAATTTATCTTATTAGTTTTTAATATTTTAAAAACTAATAAGATAAATTTTATTATTATTATTTCATATTTTAAAAATTAATATGACTAACTTCATTAAATATTTTAAAATCTCTAAATAAATTAAATTTTCATATACTATATTATAATATAGATAGAACCAATTTTACTTTTCTAAAATCTTTTACCAAATGACTAATTTTTAATTCTATTCAATCATGAAACGTTTTAATTTAATAGCCTTACTTTTTTTAGCATTATTAACTTTCACACCAAATGCAGCTTTAGCAGATATCGGTGGATTAACTAAATGTAGTGATTCCCCTGCTTTTGAGAAACGTTTAAAATCGAGTGTAAAAAAACTTGAGCAACGCTTGAGTCAGTATGAAGCAGAGTCACCTCCAGCTTTAGCTTTAAAACAACAAATTGAACGAACAGAAGCGAGATTTGACAAATACGGTCGTTCAGATCTATTATGTGGAACTGATGGTTTACCTCATTTAGTCGCTGATGGACGTTGGAGTCATGCTGCAGAATTTATTCTTCCAGGCTTTGGATTTGTATATATTTCAGGTTGGATCGGCTGGGTTGGGCGAAAATACATACGTGCAATAAGTACAACAAAAAATCCTGCTGAAAGCGAGATTATTATCAATGTTCCATTAGCATTAAAAATAATGACAACAGGTTATATCTGGCCAATTTCAGCATGGCAAGAATTAATTAGCGGCGATTTAATAGCTCCAGATAATGAAATAACAGTTTCACCACGTTAAACTTCAAATTTTTTAACTAATTATTTATTAACTAATCAACCGAAATTTTTATGGAAAACTTTCAAAAATATTTATCAACTGCACCAGTTTTATTAACGTTATGGATGACTTTTACAGCTGGATTTATTATTGAAATTAATCGTTTCTTCCCAGACATGTTAGGACTTTATTTCTAAAATTTAATTTTTTCATTACTTTATTATTTTTTCTGATCTTAAAATGGTACTTCTTTTATTATCAGAAAAAGTAAATTATTTTTTAGTCTTTTTTTTAAATAAAAAATAAATTTGTTAATTTAAAAAAGATAATTAAAATTTATCAAAAAAAAGTATAATGATAACTTGAAAACTCATAATTAATAGAAAGTTGTCAAATTTCTATTCCTGATTGTTTTATGAGAGTTTCATAAATTTTCGTCTCCCAACAAGGAGAAAATTAATGGCAATAAGCTCAACAGACCGTCGCGCAAAAAATGTGCAAATTTTTGTTGAAAAGGACGCAGTTGAAACTAGTTTTGCGAAATGGGCACAACCTGGTCATTTTTCTAGAACTTTAGCAAAAGGTCCAAAAACAACGACGTGGATTTGGAATTTACACGCAGATGCTCATGACTTTGATAGTCAAACTAGTTCTCTAGAAGAAGTTTCGCGTAAAATTTTCAGTGCACACTTTGGACAATTAGCAATCATATTCTTATGGATTAGTGGTATGCACTTCCATGGAGCATATTTTTCTAATTATTCAGCTTGGTTAAATGATCCCGTTAATATTAAACAAAGTTCTCAAGTTGTTTGGCCAATTGTTGGTCAAGAAATTTTAAATGGTGATGTTGGTGGTAACTTCCAAGGTGTTCAAACAACTTCTGGTTGGTTCCAAATGTGGCGTGCAGAAGGTATTACAAGTGAAGTTGAATTATATTGGATTGCAATTGGTGGCTTAGCTATGTCAGCTATTATGTTATTTGCTGGTTGGTTCCATTATCATAAAGCAGCACCAAAACTAGAATGGTTTCAAAATGCGGAATCAATGATGAACCATCATTTAGCTGGTTTATTAGGTTTAGGCTGTTTATCTTGGTCCGGTCATCAAATTCATGTTGCATTACCAATTAACAAATTATTAGATGCAGGTGTTGCCCCTCAAGAAATTCCGTTACCTCATGAGTTTTTAATTAATCGTGAGTTAATGAGTCAATTATACCCAAGTTTTGCAAAAGGCTTAGCACCATTTTTCGGTGGTCATTGGGGAGAATACTCAGATTTCTTAACATTTAAAGGTGGTTTAAATCCGGTTACAGGTGGGTTATGGTTAAGTGATATTGCTCACCACCATTTAGCTTTAGCTGTTTTATTTATTGTAGCTGGGCATATGTATCGTACTAATTGGGGTATTGGTCATAGCATGAAAGAAATTTTAGAAGCTCATAAAGGACCATTCACTGGTGAAGGTCACAAAGGTTTGTATGAAATTTTAACAACTTCATGGCATGCTCAATTAGCAATTAATTTAGCTATGATGGGTTCACTAAGTATTATTGTTGCTCACCATATGTATGCGATGCCCCCATATCCGTATATTGCAACAGATTATGCAACTCAACTTTCTTTATTCACACATCATGTTTGGATTGGTGGATTCTGTATTGTTGGTGGTGCTGCCCACGGTGCTATTTTCATGGTTCGTGATTATACTCCAGCTAATAATTACAATAATTTATTAGATCGTGTATTACGCCATAGAGATTCTATTATCTCACATTTAAACTGGGTTTGTATTTTCTTAGGTATGCATGCATTTGGATTCTATGTTCATAATGATACAATGCGAGCTTTAGGTCGCTCGCAAGACATGTTCTCAGATAAGGCAATTCAACTACAACCTATTTTTGCACAATGGATTCAAAATATTCATTTAGTAGCACCAGGTACAACAGCTCCAAATGCTTTAGCAACTACAAGTTATGCATTTGGTGGCGAAGTAGTAGAAGTTGGTGGAAAAATTGCAATGATGCCTATTCAACTAGGTACAGCTGATTTCATGGTTCACCATATCCATGCTTTCACAATTCATGTAACTGTTTTAATTTTATTAAAAGGTGTATTATATGCACGTAGTTCAAAATTAATTCCAGATAAAGCAAATTTAGGTTTCCGTTTCCCATGTGATGGACCAGGTCGTGGTGGTACATGTCAAAGTTCAAGTTGGGATCATGTCTTCTTAGGTTTATTCTGGATGGTGCGACCCGTTGATAGCGTAAAATTTGCTTTTGCAAATATATAAGGCTATCGTATTATCTATTATCTAGATTCGAAGCACTTAAAATTTTAATTTAAAGGTATACAATGGCAGAATTTTTAAAAAAATTTTTATGGGGACTCTTAGGGGGTTTAGTCTGATATGCCTAACCCTATCATTCCCTTAATACCAATAGCCGGCTCTCTCGGAGGTATTGCGGTTAGAACTGTAATATCAGAAGGTATAGCTCCTAATCCTAAGGCAATTGTTTTATTCTATGTTGAAATAGTAAAGGCTTACTATGTCTCTACAGGGAGTAAACGAATAGCTTGTGGAGTAGCTACTATCGTTTGTGCTGCAGCTCTAGTACCAGGTCCGCAACAAGCTCCTTTCGTTGTTGTCTGTGCCGCCGCAGCTCGAGCCACTCATAAAGTAAATTAAAATCTAAGTTTAAACCTAAGTGAAAAGAAACCTTTTCATTTAGAAAATTTGATCTAATAATAATAATATAACTACTTTTAAATAGGGTTAAATTCCCTCGAGGCGCCTGTTGCCTCGCCCTGTTATCTTACCAACTATGACGAGGGTCATACTTTGGGTTTAGCAAAGATATTAGGTATTCTTCTATGGTTAAAATTTGTTTACTTTTATAAAAAAGTATGTATTTAAGCATGATATATCGAAATAAGAAAACCTTTAGGTTAGATATTAAATTTGATGGCAGTTCATACCTAGGGTATTAAACCCGCCTCAAATACCTTTAAACGTTTAATATTCGTCCATATTAAAACGACAGGAAGTAGCGGATTACCGCGAAATAGGATCGTGTAATGTACAGGCCTAAAGAAGAAATGATATTTAATTGTGGAACGGTGGAAAGCGGATAGCAAAGCCTTACAAGGCGGGTACCTTGCTCATATTAGCTATTCGTGAGGGACCTTTGGGAGAAAGCACGCCAATTTATTTTAAACAATGATAAATTGGATACGCCAACGCCCGGAGGGTCTAAGAGAAATTAATGTTTTAAATTTATAGAGGTACATATGAGCATTACAGCGTGGAAGGATATCAATTGGTCATTGACCGATAAGAGAATCCTCCGATACCAAACTAGAATTTATAAAGCAGCCAGAGATGGTAACATCTCAAAGGTAAAGTGTTTACAAAAGCGTCTCCTGAAAAGTCCGGATGCTAAATTAATTGCAGTAAGGCGTGTCACGACCTTAAATAAAGGTAAAACGATTCCAGGAATCGATGAACAAATATACGTTACGGACATAGAAAAGATAAAATTAGTAAAGCGATTGAGATTGGATGGTAAAGCGTTATCTATCCGTCGTGTATATATCCCGAAATCGGGTAAAACAGAGAAAAAGCCCCTTGGTATTCCCACCGTGAGAGATAGAGCAAAACAAGTCTTATGTAAACTTGCTCTTGAACCTGAATGGGAAGCTCGTTTTGAAATTAACTCATATGGGTTTCGCCCAGGTCGTAATTGTCAAGATGCCATGGAAGCTATTTTCCTCTCTCTTCGGAATCATTCAAATGATAAAGGATATCATAAATATGTTCTAGATGCTGATATATCCAAATGTTTTGATCAAATCGATCACACGTATCTCTTAAAGAAACTTAATACTCTTCCTGAAATGGAAGCTCAAGTTAAAGCGTGGTTGAAAGCAGGCATTATGGAAGAAATTTCAAAACAATGGAACGATATCCCAGAAAATCAAAAAGGAACTCCGCAAGGTGACATTATATCTCCACTTTTATCTAATATTGCTCTCCACGGAATGGAAGAACACATGAAAGATTGGATTTGTACAAAACCTTCGTTTGCGAAAACGAACAAGTATAATAAAATCGCGAAACGCAAATCATTGTCGATAATTCGCTACGTAGATGATTTTGTGATAATTCATAAAGATGAAAACATTATTCGCGACGCAAAAGCAGAAATATCAAGGTGGTTATGGGACGGTCCCCGTCTTGTGCTCAGTGAAGAGAAAACTGCAATACGCAACACAAATAAAAGTTTCGACTTTCTTGGATTTACATGTATAACCATAACAAAGGGCAATAGTACTAGAGCTAAAATATATCCGAGTAGATTATCCCAAGCGAGATTACTTTTAAAAGTTCGACAAATTGTTATAAATAATCGTAACGCTTCTAGTTATAACCTGATTAATTTACTTCGTCCTGTTATTATAGGATGGGCAAACTATTTTCGCTTCAGCGAATGTTCTTCCATCTTTAATAAACTTACACACCTTATCTTTCAAAAGATTCGTGCTTGGGTATTCCGTAGAGACACTCGTAATGGAAAAAAAGAGGTGAAACAAAGGTATTTCCCTAGTAACAAAACTTATTTATTCGATGGTACAAAACACCAAGACAATTGGGTTTTACATGGAAAACAACTAGGTAAATCAGGAACAGGAATAAGAAAAGAAAACTGGCTTCCTCATCTTTCATGGGTCAAATCAAGAAAATGGGTAAAAATACTTGGAGATTATTCGCCGTACAACGGAGATAATTTATATTGGAGAAAACGAACAATTAATAAAGGAACTTGGAACATTCGACAACGAAAGCTGATTAAATCGCAAACAGGGTGTTGCCCATACTGCAAAATCTCATTCTTAATTGATTCAGTCGTGGAAGTCGATCATATTATTCCAAGTTCTAAAGGTGGTAAAGACGTATATTCAAATCTTCAGCTTCTTCATAAACACTGTCACATCTTAAAAACTCGAGAAGATAATGTATCTATAAAGAACTATCAACCGATTCAAAAGATTGTGAAAACGCAGACATAATATCTTTTAGGCAGGAGCCGGATGAGGTGAAAATCTCACGTCCGGATCTGTCGACGGGGGCTAAGGTAACAAGGCCTCT